>JALIZF010000977.1:0-118720 GCA_029948255.1 Telmatactis stephensoni
CATTCAAAGCTTAGAAATTCAAATTTCTTCAGGAATTTTTGTTACAATCATGTAAGCTCACTTGGTTTCGAGGTTTCACTACGTTTGATTGTTTATAATTTAAGAGAAATTTAAAGGCAGTCGCAAGAAACTAAACGACCTTGTAGAGGGTACTCTATCAAGATTTTCGAGTTTAAGGACGTTTGCGGGCAAATGAAGTTGCACCTAGATTTCGTTGTTTTTTTGTATGGACATACTACATCATATACTTGTTCAAAAAATAAATAAAAAATGGGGGACAGCGTATTCGTTTTTTCGCTATATGCTCACAAAATAATGCATCTCGAGAAGAAAAGATGCGCGCGATAAGCGAAAAATAAAGCGTGAATTAAACGCATTTAGAAAAAGGTGAAAATAAATTAAGCTCCATAAAAAGCCTATCAAAATATGAATTGTTTTCTCAGTGACATTTCCGGCTAAAACTAATGACTGAAGAATGAAGTACGATTTTTTATGAGGTTTTTAATCCGCGCAGTGCAACAAAATTTCATGGAATTCGATTGAATATTGAGGTGGATTTTTTTGGTAAATTTCATGTAACTCTTTCCCCTACACCTAGATTTCTTTCATTTTCACATATGCTATAGATATTTAGAAGAACTCTATTTAAAAGGAGAAAAAAAGTGGGGGTCATCGTATTCGTTTCCGAGATATTTTGAGCCGTAAACTTTGCTAGGGGTATAGAATGGTGTCCAAAAAATAAAGAGGCTCGCAAAGCTCGGATTTGATTTTTGTAGAGGCTCGGATTTTTCAAATGCTGGGGTCGGAAGCTCGGATTTCGGATTTTGCATGTTGAAAGCGGGCTCGGATTTTAAAACAAGGGGCTCGCAGACTCGGGAGGCTCGGATTTTACCATTCTATACCCCTACTTTGAAAATTTGGCCGCCATCTTGAATACTGAGAGGAGACTGGGTCCAGTAAAATCTTTTCTGTCCTTTCTTCTGCAGTTTTTCAACCTGAATGATTTTTTTTTCTGGGTCAAAATCCTTTTTTTAATTTTCCCCCTTTTTGAAAGTAATTTCAACTTCAAAAATCGAAAGAAAAAATAAATTAACGAAAAAACATTTTAGGCCGCCATCTTGGATTTATTGAGGTAGCGCGCGGCAGTAAAAGTGCGACGGTGACCGACACTTTTCAATTTTCGAAAATTTCTTCGAAAAAAAAAACACCACCACCAACAACAACAACAACAAACAATCGCAATCGATTGAACGTAATCTACCTTTATTTTGCAATACATGTAGCTCTATTTCTCTAGTCTGGGCATACTCCTCAACGCGTGAATGAGCGACACTTAATTTCAACTCTGCCGGTCTGACATCAGATTCCCCGTCAGATCCCCCCTAAATTTCACCTGTCTCCCCCTTCCCCCCAGCCATACATAATGAATGCAGCCTAACCAACAGATTTCCCAGTATTCATCTGGTTCTCAGCTTCTATGTTTTGAAAGGGTCAATGTTTGTGAAAATAACAACGATGATGATAATGACAATGAAATTAATAACAACGGTTTATTGACAGCATGTCCACACAGCATAAGACTTTTCATCTGTCAAGACATTATAAACTGATTGTGTATATTTAAGGTGAAATAACTGGGATAGAAGGTTCACATTTGAGAAGCTTACAATAATAGGTAATTGTAACATTTTAATATTCCAACAATTAAACATGTGAACATGTGTACTTACAATTAACAACACCTCCACTGTAAGCATCCCTGTGTGTAGCATGGTAGATAGACCTCATCCCCAGTTCATAGGCTTCTTCTGGTGTCATATCATATCTGTAGCCACTATCTAAGACACCATAGGCATATGTAGCACCAGAACCAACAGAAAACATGTCATTGCTGAGCCTTGTTCCATCGCTGTCCACATAGTACAAGCCTGGGCCCTGTAAAAAGAAATACATAATATAAAAATTAGGTACTACCTAATAGCGGAGCTCCCATTTAAATATAATAATAATTTTAAATACTTTGTTTTATTTTGACGTTTTTGATTCAAATGAATTGGGCTTGCTGTGGTAATAGGCAAACAAATATTGCATTTTGTTGTAAAAGTTGAAATAAAGACTATAGATCAAGCTTTATTTCTTGCCCTTCAGTCTCCTGAGAATTATAAGGCTTTCAACTCAGTGACCATAGTGATATTTATTCAGATATTTGTGTCAGATTTTATAATTGACTTAGTAGTAGTGCTTCATAATTCTCAGAAATAGGATGCAAAAATCCCTCAAACTGATTTCATTCACATAAATACTGAACCTAATTCAACATCCTTCAATTAAACAATTAGACATTGCAGAAAATTATATTTAGATTTTTCTGTCTTGACAGTATTGTGGCATCTTGGTTTTTTTTTTATTATGTAGAGTATGAATACACTGATAAATAGTTGTCTTTACACGAAACAAGAATTCTCTCTTCCAGGTTACACTAATCATGACTTTAGATGAAATTGTAAAACAACTCAAAACAACTACTACCTAAAAGCAAAGCTCCAATTTCAATTTTAATTTTTTTATGTTCTTGATTCAAATGAATTGGGCTTCCTGTGGTAATTGAAAAAGTTGAAATGAAGATTATTTAAAAAGCATTTTTAAAATAAGTTTTGGTTTTGGTTTGTATATTGTATGGGCTTGTATGCTCAGTGACCTTTGTTACAGTAAATTTTAATATTCAGATTCACTGTCAGATTTCATAACTGACTTTGTAAGGGTTCATAATTTTCAGAAATAGAAAGCAAAATCTCCAAAACATTTTTTTAAATTGATACAAGTAATTAAACCTTTTCGACATCCTGAATATTACAGAACAACATATATTGATTTGTCTGTCTTCACTATATTTGTGACATCTTGTTTTTTGTGGTTGTTGTTGTTATTTTGTTTTGTTATTTAATGTAGAAAAGAATGACACACTAGCTAGGCGAATACTTGTCTCCCACTTTTCTCTTCCAGATTACACTGATAATACAATTTAAAGTGATTATAAAAACAGCTAATTGAAATAACAAGAAAACAAGGAATTAAGCATTTTCAGTCTGTATTTAAGGCTTCACAGGGCTCACTGAGCAACTTCATCCAGATGAATAAAGTATAAAAACAATTCTAGTTTGCATGGCAAAATTCCTTCTTTTTTTCCTGTCAATTGTTTCATTAAATTCCAGACCAAAACTTGAGCTGTATTTACACATTAGTGGGGTTGAAATAAGTTCAAAATCAATTTTTTTACTAATTTTATTATTATTAGAACTAGTGCAAAAAGTTCACCGTAAAACAAAATGTCGTTGTACATATTTTCATGTAAGGCTTGATCGAGTGTTTCTTTAAACTTGGCCACAGTTCAACGTGCATAAAAGGTTTTTTTTAAGTCATCAATCCCAAATCAAAGATAAAAGATCAAATATAGGTACAAGAGACTTTTTGATATCATTTTCTGGCCAGGGTCTTTACCTTGAAGTGCTTTCCTTGTTGTCTTTTCGAAGCATACTGGTCCTTGTTTCACGCTCAATGCAGACGATTCTTGATTTATTTCCAACTTTGGCTAGATTTTTAAGCAGCTTTATTGAAGGCATCTTCACGAAACGAAGAATACACGATCCTCAATGACTTATTCATTATGAGGAATTTTTTTAAACTACGAATCCAACTAAAAAGTCGTCCAACTTTGAAAATATCCTCTGTGTCTTTCGTCTTTCGAGCAGTTTTTGAAACGACACCAGGCCCGAAAAAAATTCAAACGTACGGTTTTTTTCGCTTTAACCTGTCAAGATTGGCACAGATTAATGTTCATCAAAATCGCTAAATTTTTACGAGGTTTCGAGAATACTACTTTTAAGCTTTGCAAGTTAAAACTGCAAGGAAACTTGTAAATTTTCAGTTTTCAAAGTGTCAGCGCGCGTCAAGTTGGCGCCAAAAAGCAATCAGCCAATCAGCATCGCGATGTACACGGACGTATGTACGGACGTATGTATGTATGTATGTACGGACGGACGTACAGCCGTTGGGCTCCCTGTGTGTCCATGAAAAATCAACTCGATGGGTTACCATTTTTTCTTAGGTATGGTGCTCCGCTCGCGCGGGCCTTTGGCCCGCGCGGGAGCTCCGCTATAAATTCAGTATATTTAATGGGAATATCATTGAAGCTTTTAAAATCCCTTGATAAGCAGGTTACCACATGAGCAGGTTACATTTCTAATCCCTCTGTAGAGTAAGAAGAGAAATACCCCCTCTCCCCCCAACCCTGCTCCTAGCAGTACTTGCAATTTCCACATCCTTATTTCTGTTTTATGCTCTAATTGACAAAAACCTGTCAGTTCAAAACTGGTTTCTGAAACACAAACAAGAAAACCCCTGACACAGTGCAGTGGTTGTGTTGAAGAATTTAGCATGAAAGTTGTGCATTCTCAACATAAAAAAGTTGTTAGGACTAGCAAAAGTTTTTCCCTCTCTTGTTGGCAATGTATAGATAGGATCTGAAAATAACTCTCTTAAGATCTGCTGATTTGAACTCTTATCCACTTGAATCAGGCAGTGTTTTTGTAGCTTTCATAATAGAAGTAGTTGGATAGAATAAGAGTTACACTTTTCACAACAATTAGAATGAACCACAAGGTCTGTGTAAAAGCAGTGAGGCTAACATGTCTGTAAAATCCCTTCAAGGTTAAAACCAAGAAATGTTGTCCTCATCATCAAATAATTAGAATGAAGCTGTAATTTAAAACTTACCCTCTTATCCCAGCCACAAATCATTGTACCCTGAAGAACAAAATTGCAGAAAAGTTGTACAACTTACAAAACAAAAAATGACAGGAATAACTTTACAGTGGTCAAATCCATAAACCTTACCATCGACAATCCCATGCCTTTATAATTATAAACCATGTTAGCTAGGATTTTGGATGCTGCAGCTACAGATATGCGTTCTTTGTTACGCAACTCATAGATCCTGTGATTGAATATTTTACAAATACATCAACACATATATAAAATGTTGCATTACAAAATATTTATTGCTATAGATAGACATGCAATGGACCAAAGTTAATAGAGTGGAATGGTTAGGAAACCCACTGTTCTATCTTTTTGATTCACTTTTTCCAACCGTGACCGGGCATACAACAACAAAAGCATTTCTACATATATCAGACAATCAGCGATCAGAGGAAAGCGTTTAGGATCAGGTCAGTCAAGCATAATAAATGAAGGTAAAACAAAAGATTGTGCACGTCAGAACCGTACTCAACCTCCATGTTTGCTTCACTGTCAGTCCCTTTGAAGTTTGCTGAGTTTCCTAACCCTATTCCCCTCTATTAACTTTGAATGGACCTAATCCATTGTGTGACAGTGTTGTCTCAATTCAGCATGACAAACCTCCTGAGGGATTATCTGCTTTTGTTTTGAAACTCATCGAATTATCGTTGTTATCCCTTTGGGATACCCACAACATCATGGCATGATTACGGCCGGAATTTTGAATGTTTTTATATGGCACTGACATGGCCACGGCATGGCACAGTCCATTTCACACTCATGTGAAATCTGCTGTACAGTACATGAGAGTGAGAAGAACTATGCTGTATTTGCATATGCAGAAGATAAGACCTGTCAAACTGACTCATACAAAAAGTGCTATAATGCTATCTTATCATAGTTCTTGCTCTAATGTTGTACCTGCACTGTTTTGCAAGAAGTCTTTCCCAAAATGAACAATCAGCAGCTCCACCAGCCATAGTACCCAAGAGATATGGGTTGATTTCAATAACCTTTTTTACTGTCTGGGATGCTAAAACAAGGAAAAATGGCAAAAAGAAATGATAAATTAAAATTAGAATTTCTAGATTAAAATAATTAAAGCACACTACAGGGTTTATTCTACTAGGAAATTAAAAAATTCCAGGACTTTTCTAGGAGTTTTCAAGGATATATAAAATAAAAAAAACACAAAAACTCAAGGGCCCTTAAGGTTGTTACAAAGAGTAGAAAGTGGATTTAAAAAACTTGTGAGTTTACTACCTACAAATTGCCAGTGTTCTTTGCAAAAACAAGTTAACGAGTTTTTAGTTTTCTGACTATTTGACCTAATATTTATAGAAAATTCAAGGAGTTTTCCAGGAGTTGGAGTGGAAATTTAAATTTCCAGGAGCTTCCCAGGGCCCTGGAAGAAATTCTTCAAATTCGAGGAGTTTTCCAGGAATTCTAAAATGGCAGACAACAGTGTGAACTGGCTTAAGCCTTGTTATTTATTTTATTCTAAAATAAATTAAGGTCAAGTACAGTTTTATATCAACATTACCAATATAAGATCCAGCTGTTGCTCTTGAGTCCACAGCAACAATAACACCATGTTTAAATTTATAGGCCATTGTTGTAGTTCCGTGGTCAAAGTGAATTTTCACATCACTTTCTCCATTGCTGAAGGGTTTTAGAAACTCTACGGGCTGAAGAAAGCAGAATAAAATGATCAAATGACATGGTACAATACTATGTCATATCCAGATCATAATTTTGAAAATTAAACTATTGACATTTCTCCCTATTCGTCCTCTACTATAAGCTTACTGGAGACGAACACAGTTTCTGTCAAGCAAGGTTTCAAATCACTGTCTAAACGGATTGCTATAAAAATCATCTACTGCATAAAATTCAATCCCTTCGTAAAATTTCTCATGCTGAGTTCCAAACATAATAACTTTCCAAGAAACTAAGAATCGGTTCAAAATTACAACAAATTTTATACCATGAGGTACACTGTACCATGATCATGACTAAGCGGTTTCTGACAAAAAAAATCATGACAAAAAAGTCAACTTACATCGTAACCAGAGGGCACAGCAAATCGTGACTCGTTCATAAAGTCAGGAGCTGTATCATGTTGTAATTGTTGTAGATTTATATAAGATTTCGGCTTTCCAAAGACATCATCTATTGAGAAGTTCTGATAGTTCCCTGCTATCGCCTGAGCCGCCATCTTGAAAATCCTGAACCAATTTATGACCGTGTCCCATGAAAAGAACCTGGGAACGAGTTACCGAACGAGATGATCGTGCATTATCGTGGATAAATCGTAAGAGAGTCGGAACGGCGCCGGAACAACGACAAAATAGTCTAAAAAAAAAAAGACAAGCACAGGCTGCGGAAAAGGGTGAAAAACGCATTGCGCATGCTCGACAATTCGGCGGGAATTCGTACTTAGACGCGTTACCGTCGATTAAACTGTCGTGCATCATGCGAATTTATTATCCGTATCAGGAGCCCATTAGTAATGGGCTCCTGTCCGTATGTAGTTTTAGGCAGTTTCAGATTCTTTGTAGCTTGCAATTTGCAAGCATTTCATTTCTGTTTTGTTATTCAATTATTTATCTTTGTTGTTAAGCTTAGGATAGATTTTACTAAAACGTTTTTACCCAAATTGGAGCAAATCCAAACCCTGTGTGACTTGTCAAAAGGCCTTATAGTCTCCGCCTTCGCAGCCGTTATTAGTCTAGCTCTCATTCTCCTGCGCGGTCCACTCCCGCCAGCCGGAATGGGAGCTAGACTAATGACGGCTGCGAAGGAGACTGCTTGTAACCAGGTCACACCAAAATTTTACGGTGTCTGATTGGTTCATGTAACGCATGCAAGTTCTTCTGGCCTGTTTTACCGAAGCGGAGCGAGGTAAGAGGGCCTGGGTCTGGACTAGGTGTATACATAAAATTTTGTAAGAGAAAGATATTGCATAAAAAAGGCGTTATGTGAATACTGTAGCTAAGTTTCAAGAACTGGCCTTAAGTTTTGACTGTTTGTGAAAACCATCCCGAACCGGTCACCTTTTTCGTACGGCTTGCAACATAGGTCAAACAGCGAGGATTTCAGTCATCTTTACTGCCTGCACATTACATGTTTACTTGCGTTTCTATCTAATAATAAATGCAATATCAATTTCACCGTCTTCTTCTGACGGCTTTCCCTGCATAGATCAACAAACTCCAGACATCTCGGTTCTACAAATAACATGTCAATTATTTTCTGTAAACGTTTGAAGTTGTCCTTCAGTAGCATGTTGGTTCTTCAGTCCCTGATGATGCTGTAAATCGGCGAAAGCTTGGCCGACCACAGGTAAAACCTAAAACAGTAGTTATAGGCCTCAATATATCGATCACAAAACCTTCCCTTCAATTATTTTTCTTTTCCTTTCTAATTTCGGCTTTAATCATATTTATGGATGGGTTTCAGGGCAGGGATTTTACTGGAAAGAGGTCGAAACCGCTTACAATTGGATATGCCGTTTTTTTACAGAAAACCCTTTACCCTTTACCCTTGAATTTATAGAAAATGATACCCTTTCATGGCTAAAATGTTTTCTCTTACTAATTGTTGAGTAATCTGAGTTTTTAATGGACAGCGTTCAATATATCTCAAACATTCGACTTGATAACAAAGCTTCCAGGAGTAAAACTTACTCTTTTATTGAAAAACGACGTCATTTCTTTTGTTTTACTATAGTACTCCTGTATTTGAGATCTCGAACATGGTCTACTGAGTAGCTCCTTGGAAGAGTTCCGACTCTATTAAACACCTAAATGCGTTCTAGTTTTCTCTTCCATTTTTTACACCTCGTGAAATCCCTACCCTTTTACAGGCTTCAGCCTGAAATGATACGAGTGGAGCCCTCCCTTATATAGTCTATGCAGTCTCCTCGGCGTATATAAGTTGTTATCTATTCATATTAAAGAGTAAAGAAATTATCCGGCTAATTCCTAGGTGAGTCAAAAAACATCCAATATGCATGTAAATACCACTCTAATCAATTCGTGTCAAAGTGGTTTATGACGTCTTCGGTAGCCAATTGTCTTCCAAAATAAGAATTGCCACTAAGAAACCATCAAAAACTTGAAAAAACTGTCTACTCTTTTGCGCAATGACCTAGCCATACGCTACGATTTTCACCGCAGATTGTGGCTTTTTGCTGTACCACAATATACCATTTGGACGAGTTTTCAATACCTTTAAAACCGTTACTAATATCGCTGCAGGCGTGCACTTGCCAAAGGTTTCGAAACTTCAAGTTGCGACTATTATTGATACTTACTATCGGTCAAAGGTGGAGAAAACCGTGTATTCGTGTCAGCTGTCAGAGAACTTCAGTAATTATGAACGGATGCTTATTTAACGTATAAAAGGCACCGAATGAGTAGATTACGAAAACTTGAAGTGGTTTTCAATATACATGATATTGAGTACGTTTTAGGGCTGGTCCAAAATCTATCAAGTTAAGGTTGTCATCTTCAAAAACTCTTGGAGAGATGAAAATTTAAAAAATATTGCGCGCCGTTTCTAACAGAAAGTGAAGTGCTGCGAGCTGTTTAAGTACTGTATACTGTATTATTTAAAATGTCTTCAAAAGGACTAGTGCTTGATACAACAACACAATACAATATACAAGTACATTTTATTCACATTTATCACCGCATTGATCATGATTGTAAAAATAACTGCCATTAATGTTTCTTTAGAAAAAAAATGTGAATCGCTCCCTGTAGGACCCTGTAGTGGATAAAGAATACTTGATAAATATCTGATATATTAATTACATTGTAATTATTACAAAGAATCTAACAAAAAATTGTTATTTTGGTTGATGTGCATAAATATCTGTGTATTTAACTTAACCAGTGAGAGTAGTCTGTGTAAATAAAGCAAAGTTTCGATATATTCACCAGACATTTTAGCGATATTATGTGGCTGTCTATGAGATTTTACTTCTTTGAAGAAGTTCGAATACAACTTATCGTCTTGTAGCCTGCATGCGTCGTGCATGCGAGCACACAACCGGCAATGAAAAGCTCGTAAAAGAACACTGCCTTCCCCGAGAAATATCACTTCGCATTTCGTGACCGTGATGTATACTTCGAGAAACATAAACCACTCGATGATAGTTGTGAATAATAATGGTTTACCTCGAAGAAACAGCTGAATCCTAGTTAAAACTCATGTTGTCATACTGTTTCATACATAGCAAACGTGATTTGTGCAATGCACATGTACAATTGAGAGACTGTCCGCTGACCAATGAATGCTCACAAATATAGCTCGCAGTCGAATCGAGCTGTTGTCATGATTAGCAAAAAAAGGAAAATATGCACGCTTTTCTGTCTAAGATTCTAACGTTTTAAGTTGTAGGTTGCATTACTCAATATTATTCTAAAACCGTTTTAAATACTTCTCTATAGAATAATGCATGGTCGGATTAAAAGTTTTAAAACGGCGTATGGTCAAGAAAATGACCCAGTAAGTTAATTTACAAAAGATTGAGGAAAAGTATTTATCTATTTATTTATTCAGGTACGTGTACTATACTGCGCGTGCGCGCTCTCTTTGGATTTTTTCTGTTTTTACAAACCATTTGAACCTATGAACCATTTGTAACACTGTTTTAACATTTGTAATTTTACAGCAGTTTTCACGCACAATCTATCCATTAACCTACTCGTTTCAATGTTAATTATATTGCGTGAGGAATTAAGAAGAGGATCGTACTGATTTTTTTCAACGCGCTTTCCAACTGTCTTTCCTGTCTTTCAATTTACTCCTCCTTGAGATTGAGTCTCTCATGTACGTCAAGTGAGCACTAACACAAATATCTACAACGGAAATATTTCAAGTGAGTACTAGGAGCCGTTTGAAAGTGATCTAAGTCCTTTAATGTAACTAGAAGACTAGGGAATGAAATCACCGTTTGAGCGCACTTGCTGTGGTGGTCCTACAGGTTATCAGTGCTCCATTCACATCTGTAAGTATATCTATGCCTTTGATTTGTATTTGCGCTTCTTGTTGTTGAGTCTAGTATGTCCATATCCCATTTAAACGTCTACTGGCTTCCTTTCTGTCGATGTTTTATTTTTTATAATCTATACAAACGTTCTTGCCGACTAAAGAATAGCGGATAAACTCCGGCTGTTATTTTCATGTTCTTTTCTTTGACTGGCAATGATACATCGAAACCGTGTAGCAAGCGCTACATTTGCGCTCCTCAATTGCTATAAACTTGTGTCAAAACGTCGTCAAATTACAGCCAAAGCTTCTTGGAGATATGTTTACGAAAACAATAGTTTTTCTGCTGATCAAAATGACACCGACACACCTATAGCGCTGTTCTTATAGTTGTCCTGAGAGGCCAGGATATTTTTTCGCCCTGACTTGATACACTAAAACCCTCGGATCGAGTAAGGTAAAAACTCTTAATAAATCTGTCCTTCACTGTTTACTTTATAAATAACAATGGTATTCAAAAATAATGATATAATTAAAATTTTTCTTCAAATATTTAAAATGAACTGATTAGAAAGTTGACTCCCGACGCCTCGCGCGACATGCTCCTGACTCGAAGATCCTCACCAACTCAACCAAAAATTATTTCTTCTGTACGTGGTTTTGCTACGCCAGATAACCGCACAAACAATCCTTGTTTTAACCTTTAAAAAATTCTTCCTTAAAGGTTCGTTGTTTTGTTGGGAGTCAGCTACATTGTGTTCACATTAGAAAGCCGAACCACTCTTAGTATATATCTGTCAAAAGGTACGTCGCTTGTCAGTGCCGTCTCTCAGTATATACAGAATAGGTTTTAGATTTGCAAATATGTTACTAAGAATTTTGTGCTGCCATCTCGGTGGACACCACTTCTTGAAGTGAAAATAAACAGTGCTAATGGTGAGGAAGTCAGAATTTTCTGGCAATTGCTCCCAAGCGTTTTACTGCGCCCTTTTTTCAGTCGAGTTTCTCTTTATATGATGGGTGAAGAACAGCCTTTCTCAAATATGCCATGTTTAGTGTCATCCTAGTGTCAACATTTAAATTTACTCGATAAAGAAAACTAGAAACAACAGATGAAATATGCACGAGTTTGATAAAAAACGAAGAGGGCACAAGAGGCTTGCGTCGGTTCTGCGTGGGAGTAAAAGGTGTATATGGCCAACAAAGACATTGATAGGACTCAAAATGTCTGTTAATGTAGAGAAAACACTTATCTATTTGACGTGAAAAAGTTTTTTAAATTTATGTCGGCTTGATTTGTTTTTACTAGGAAAAAAGTTTGACGTTCGTTTTAAGTGACTTCTTCATTTGAAAAACGTACGGCATCAAATGGTGGGAACATTTGGCGGGAAAATTTGGGCGCGCGCACTCGTCATTTCTTTTGACTAAAACACTTTGAAGATTTTTTGGAGAAAGCTTGAAGTTCTTGTAGACAGGCAGGCAGACAGCAGGCAGGCAGGCAGGCAGACAGACAGACAAAACAGCATATCATTCCCATCAGGAGCATAGCTCGCGAAAATACATATAGTAAAGCTAACATAAATTAAGGCCCTGTCTTAGCTTTAGAAAGACATTAATCAAAGGCATGCATCAAATTCATTAAATTTTAAAGCGAAGGGATCGGATTATACTCTTGCCATCAAACTGAAATGAAACACTTATCCAACTTTTAAAAATCAATTATAAGAAAGTGTCAGTTCTGCATTATGATATGATATTGACAATTTCCCTCCCAAGTTGACATTTAGGTCTATAATCAAAATGGACCATAAGGTGTAGCGGATTATTTTGTTCATAGCATTAATAACATTTTATAAAAATAGATCAAGATATCAAAATAGAAAGACCCAATATATGTTTTAATAACATTTTCTCAAGAGGGGTCCGGGTATTGCTTATCTAATTTTATATGTGGCTGAATAGGTGGTCTTTGTTATCTCAATGAAAAGAAGGAAATGACAAACGCAGTGCGGCCGTGAAACGCATATTTACACTCCTTTAAGATATACAATTCTTTCCTTCAAAGAAATTAAGATCAAAAGAAGATCTAGGTTCTAAGGGGTATGTATTTATTATAAGTTTCCTTGACTCCCTGCAGAATTGTCGTCAAGATCGGCTGGGTTTGATCTTTTTCTGACCGAGTGAAGAAACTCAAAGAAAGGAACTTTCAGTGCCTTTTCCTCAATTCTTACTTTCTAATAAGCGCTGCAGTTTATGTTGAGAGGTATCTTTGCCGACAGAAATGCTGCGTCACTGCTTGCCGTTCACTCAACCAGCTGATGAATTAAATATGACACGAGCTGATTAAGGTTAGAACTAGGCTATCAAAATAACAACCGGGCCTTTCTTTCCAATAATAGGTATCGCCATAATTTCTCATATGTATGTACCTGTTATGAGCTGAAAATTGAAAACTTTGTCTGGGGCCGGGCCTTATAGTTTATTCAATATTCCTTGTATACACCAACCCAGTTGCAAGACCACCAACCCAGTTGCAAGACAATTGCATGAAAAGAACAAAATGCCAAAAGGAAATAAGTTATCTTATGTGGTATACAAGTCAATATATACCTTCAACACTGATGTCTATATTTAAAGACCTTTTATAAAATATATATATAAAGTTAAGGATAAGGACTGATTAACTGATTTTAGCCATCTTTGTTTATCGTTGCCACGATAACAGCACACAATTAAGCTGAAATTGAGGTCAAGCGAAACTTTCATCTAAGATTAATAACTAGCGCAAAAGCCAGTAATCAGTCACTGAAGAGGATAAGCTGGTCAATTCCTAAATTCGAAAGTGGAAATCTATGAAAAACTATTGCGAGTCACAGTTCACAATCTAGATCTTCTTGCAATTAACCATTTCTATAAAGAATAAAAACAAATATATATTAAAAAACTTTTATTTTGTAAACTTGAATTCCAGCTGGAATTCGATCCTAGCGACGTTGAAACTTGGGAACACAACATAGCTATATCACCCTAACGAAAATAAGTTTTATAAAAGTCATTACCGGTTTGCACTATCCATTGTTTACCAATAACGGAATGCTGCGTGCGGAAAAAGCATCCTACGAACATCGTTCCTTACAAACACACACTTATTGGAAAAGCCTCATGGGAGATCGAGAGAAATACAATTTAGTAATTGTAAAAAGCAACATCACGGAAAGCTTTGGTGAGAGAAAAACTTCGATCCTAACTACAAAGTAACTATAAAATCAAACAAATCTTGAGAGCTTAAGATTGGGGGAACAAAAGTAAGCTAGAAATTTGAAATGCGTGCACCAACGATTTCTTAAAAAAGGTTGATAAGGGGGCAAAATTTTGTCGCCGCAGAGAAGATTTTCATCATATTAAACAGGTTTAATTGAAAGTGGGACGACGATAAAATCTGGACCGCGGCTTGAAAGACGATTTTTCGGATTAAAAGATTTTCATTATATTAAACAGGTTTAACTGAAAGTGGAACGACGTTAAAATCTTGACCGTTTGAATGACGATCTTTTTGAAATCATATTAAACAGATTTAATATTGCAGACAGTTCACAAATGTCCCTGCACTAACAAGTCCTCGGGAACCCACGGATATTATTTTGTCGTTCGTTTCTCTCGTTATTCATTTTCTGTATACTGATGCTGATTGGTCGAAATGCTGATTGATCAACCAATCAGAAACAAGAGAAAACTTTACTTCAGGAACAAGTCAACAGACAACATTCCCAGGGTTAGTTTTTTTGTGGAAGCAAGAAAACGAGCGACAGGTTCCTGAGGACATAGTAAGTCCCTGTTTCATGTCTCTGCGACATGTCCGCGATGCCCTAGTGTGTACTGAGCCTTACATGCATAATTTAATGACTCGTTGTTGGTTTGATGTACTCGGGGTTATCCATATAAGCATCAATTTCCAACCTAGAATGTCAGTCGTCCCCAGGCTAAAATTATGTATGAAGTATCACCCACGAGAGTGCTTATAAAGTATCACCAGTATGACAGGGCGGAAAAACGTTTAATAGCCTCTCATTATAAGGACACCATAGGTTGTTTAAGCTCAATATTTTGCATACAAGCCGTTTTAGACACAAAGAACAAAATATCAAATAATATCAAAATTTGGTACATGCGTCTCTGAGATATAATGCCCTGTACTTTGGGAGAGGTGACATTTTGATCAACAGAAAAATCATTCTCAAGTATGTTAAGGGCCTGGGTTGAAGGCCAATTACGGCTAAAATCGATTTATTTTTCTTCTGACCTCGTTTTTTGCTCAGTCCTCACCAAAATTTGCATGGATACATAACTTCATGACCTTAACATTTTAGGATGAAAAGTTTGGGGATTCGGTGGTCACGTGACCTTGAACCTCACTTCGATACACCCTCAAGATGTGAACTAAAATGGGGTGATGGCCATCACCTGTACTTGAAATGTTGTAGCATTTTTTTAGTTCTCCCTCTAAGAGGCATATGAATCTGCCTTAACACCTGAACCACCATTGCTCATTTAGGAGATATTATGCAAAATAGGTCACGTGACCTGCTTGTTCAATCAAACATTTTGCATAATATCTCCTAAATGAGCAATGGTGGTTCAGGTGTTAAGGCAGATTCATATACCTTTTAGAGGGAGAACTGAAAAAATGCTACATTTCAAGTACAGGTGATAGCCATCACCCCATTTTAATTCAAAATCAAGGTGAGGTTCAAGGTCACGTGACCACCAAATCCCCAAACTTTTCACCCTAAAATCTTAAGGTCGTCAAGTTACATGCCCATGCCAATTTTTGTACGTTTTGAAACGTAAACGACTTCAGAACAAAAATATATTGATTTTAGATCCCCCACAAAGAATTCCCAAGCCTTAACATGCTTGAGAATTGTTTTCATTATTTATCAGTGATAAATTAAATATCCCCGCGAAGTTTTACTGTAACGTCACAAGGTTATGTAAAAAGTTTTTAGTAAAGCCAGTAAAAGTGTAGCAGTTACTGTTTTTCATGCTTCATTATTAGTATATAAAAAACTATGAAAACAGCCGCTTAGCCGTTTTTCCGCTGTCTCACGCACCAGTATCCGTATCCAGTAGATTCGTACACCCGTAATAGGATTTTCCGCTATTGTGAATAATCCAAAAAAATTAAGAAAAAATATTTCGTCAGTAACTCATCGAGGTATCCACTAATTCATTGATACTCGGCAGACATAACCGGTCAAGTCATAAGATGCAATTTTTTCTCGTTTATTACAAAATGCATACAGGTCTCTACAGCGCATGCTCGGCCTAGTCGGATCGACAGCCCGCCGAGTGAACGCTATGTAGTAACTGCTTAAGTCATGTGACCAATTGCATAAAACGTAACGTCGGACGTAGCCTCTAACGTTAGACGTGCGTTAATAATAGAGGGATTTCACGACCGCCATGTTTGTGGTGAAAATGTTCTAATTCAAAAACTTTCTATTGTACTTGCCCACAAACATGGCTGCCATGAAATCCCTCTATAGATGTTCAATAGGACTGAACGTCCGACATTAAAAGTTACGTACAACGTTAACTGAGCTAGTGAATTAATCATGAGTTATTGACGCGCATGGTCTCGCTTCATTATAATTTCAGATAAGTTCACGGGAACACTTTTCCAGGAATACCGCACTTCCTGGAATTAGCTGCCATCTCTAATAAGCCAAAAGACGAAATATAAGCAACCCTATGGCCATATATCCCACTCACTTTTTCAGTCTGATGAAATGCGACACAGGGTCGATAGAGCTTTCTCTAATAGTCGTATCCGGACCCGGACCTGCGCGCGCGCCCAAAAATATAAAGAAAATGATCAAAGAGTCATACGATAAAATGTTTATTGACTGAGTTAGGTCGGGCCGGACGAGAAAATATTTGGCTCTCGTTCATTCTATTTTTTTTTCCGGATCATCGTCATGACGCAGGCCTTAACATGCTTGAAAAATAAATTCATAAATTTTGTGTTATTTCAACTTTATATATTTCTCTTCTTAATCTTCTAGAAAACTGTTTCAAAATTGAAAAAACAAAAGCCAAAAAAAAAAAAAAAAGCAAAAACAAAAATAATAATAATAATAATAATAATTTATTATTTATATTGCGCAAAATTCATATGGATATGCTCTAATGCTCTAAACCCTTACTTTGAAACATTGAGCTCTCAGTTCCGTAGCTGTAATTGATTAGTGTTTTTCGCATGAGTGGGAACACTGTACAGTTACGATACGATACGGTTACAGCAGGAATTTCGAATGTTTTTATAGAAACTATGATACTGGTGCAGTTACGATACAGTACGGTAAGTTTCCCACTCATACGGAAACGACTCTATTTATCTTTCAAGTACTCTTTGAATTTGGGTTCTTAGGCAATAACGTACCAAAATTAACATTCAATTGTTTCTTTCTTTCTTGTTTTGTTCAATATTATTTCTTTGAGCTTCACTGCATGGCCTCGGGGTTTAGCTCTTGAGTTAATTACTTGGATGTGATGTTGGCCCCACTCACTGCACTACTGTCCACATTAACCATAATATTTTTTCAATATGTATCACTAAAGTTCATTATGACTCAGTAAAATACTTGAAAAGTTAAAACTTGTTTTTTGTTTCTTAAGAGGTTGAAATATCGTATGAATTTCTCGTCCTTTCTCTATCTGTGATGTCATTGGTTGAAAGGTTTCTCAAGCTGTGATAGGAGAGGATAGAGAAAGCTATTTAAGTGTTGCTTTTTGAGGGACATGTAAAGTTAACCGTTTTTATGCAAGTGGAACTTTTTGGCATTTATTTTGGGCTCTTTTTAGATTGTCTCAAAACCTACTGAAAGGGGTAACCTTATCTTTTTTGACAGTTTAGTCATGTTAAACAATAATTTTTGATTATATTGGTCAAGTGATCTCTAGTTTCGGCTTTTTATTATTTCTTTTATATTATCATTCTATTATTATTATTGATCAAATTCATTTCCTCTTATTTTTCTTTTTGTTTTAGTGGCAACCGAGATACGATCGTCATTCGAAAAGGACTGCTAACAACAGGTAAAACTGCAAAGAAAACAGTTATTTTAGTCTCTAACGCTTCTTATTAACATGCGAAAAAGCCCTTCAACACAACCCTTGAAAATCCATTTCTGAATTGAGTACGATAGCCTGCTGTCAATTAACTGAGCCTGTTGAAACTCTGAAACACTAGGGAGTTGTGGGGGTGGTTTAAGGGCCCTCAAACAAGCACAAACAAGCAAATTACGAGCATTAGAATATTCTATCTATCAACACAAGGAGGTATAATCAATCCTGGGGAGTTCCGCAGGGATGGTTCTTGGGCCCTCAAACAAGCACAAGCACATCGCTGTAATTAACAGGAGAAATGAAACACTTCCGTTCATATACATAACAATACATGTTCCACCATCGTACGTGGAGGTAGAATCAAGTCATTGCAGTGCCGCTGATTGTATGTAGCAGTGAATGTCAAAAATCCTTACAGTTGGTTTAGCGATGTTGTGATAATAATCTCGTCACTAAATTGTATCGAAGTACTTAGCCGAAAACACTTTCTTTATTGCTACAATATTACCGGAAAAATGTATGCCAAAAAGTTTCAATAAACTGCTTCTAACGCTGTTCCTACTTTCCGACCTTCATGCCGCAGGGCAAGGTTTTTCTGTAACATTTCAGTTTAACAATAAAAACAAGATGCACGTTCTAACTGTATTTAAGCATATAAAAAGCGCGTGTGCATGTCTTTGTACTGTGATATAAACACGGAGGGAGATGAGAGCACAAAAACAAAACCAAGCTCAGACGTAGAGTAGATTTCGTATGACTGTGAAAATGGCACCGCACGGTCACGGCACGGTTACGGCAGGAATTTGGAATGTTTTTATAGACATCACGGCACTGACACGGCCACGGCACGGTGCAGTCCGTTTCACACCCATACGAAATGTGCTCTAGCACGAAGTGAGCCGTGTCTTATCTTTGTTTTTGAGAGACGTAAGCGATCGTTTTATATTGTTGTTAAGAAGCATTTCTACGTTTTAGTGCGAGCTTCCGTCCTCTGATATAAATATGGAAGATATCGAGCTTGTTATCGGGCCCTGGTGATCTGATCTTATCTACTTAACGTACACTAGTGATAAAAACTAGCACGTCATATGATAAGCGATTCCCTTCCACCGCTTAGCAACGTTACAACGACATATTATAAACATGGTATGTATCGCACTTGTTACGAGCTTATTATCGGGCCTTACTGATCTTATCTTATCTACTTAATGCCATAAACAATTCAGTGATTGAAAACTGGCACGTCATATCATAAGCGACTTCCTTCCACTGCTTAGTTACAACGACAACAGCGCATTTGAAAATTATGAATTATTATTATTATTAAATTATTGCAATAAAGGCTTTGCACTATCGTGTGACGGCAGCCATGACAGGAGGCAAGAACAATAGAGTCTGGACCAATCTGGTTTACATGAGAAAGAACTCAGTTTCCTAGGGGAGAAAGACTCTATTGTTGTGCCTTCTGTCATGGCTGCCATCACGTGATGGTGCAAAGTCTCTATAGGGTGGTATTGAAAATGACGTAATAGGTATACCAAAAACGAGGAATGAATGGAAATCTGTAATTAAGCAATATAAAATGCGCGCGCATGTCTCTGTACTGTGATATAAACACGATGGAGTGTACAGAGTATACAGTACAGAGACATAAGCGATCGTTTTATTTATATTGCTTTTATAAAATATTTTCGACGTTTTTGTGCGAGCCATGTCTCTGTCCTCTGATATATATACATGGTAGCCAGCCAATCAGCGCGCGCGTTATATTTCAAATATTTTATAACACCATATACAAAGAAACTTACTCTCATTACTGACGTTTCGTGCCTTGGCCCTTCGTACTTTTCCTCCGATGAAGGGGCAAGGCGCTAAACGTCATAAATGTAAGTGCTCTCTCTGTTTACCCTGGAAATTTTTGCTCATTTCCAATGATAGGAAATATCTAAGAAGTTGCATTTTCCTATGATAGCAACTTTTCCTACATATTTCGAATTCCTAGATATTTCCTATCATAGGAAAATGAAAAGGTAGGAAATATCTAGGAAAATGCAATTTCCAATGATTGAAAATATCTAGGAAATATGTAGGAAAATGTATTCCTACATTTTGCCCAGTTCCTATCATAGGAAAATGCAATTTTCTAGATATTTCCTATCATTGGAAATGAGCAAAAATTTCCAGTGTTAGACGATGTAACAAATAAGTTTCATCAATTCCTTATTGCATCAAACGTTTACTCACTAGTTTCCCCAGGCACCCCAGTCTCACAATTGTGTCATCTCTTAAGCAACTCTCTTAGCAATGCTGCATTGTGTGGAAGTCAGTAGCGTGGTACGCAGGTAAATTAGTTACCAAAAATAGAATGAATGGCTACCACATCGACATTATCTTACCTAATACTCAACCAATGGCTAAAAAGTTAATCTAAGAGTTTGAAAGGCCGACAAAAGTATCAAAGATGAAACCGCGAATCAAATATTTGAATTGCGTACCACGGATATAGAAAATGACTCACTGAAGTCTTGCTCAGAAGACCGTGCCAATGGATTAGCTTCGGTTTGTGTGAGTTTTAGTGCGTTTAGATTTTGTATAGTGTAGAGTTAGTGCTTTTAGATTTTTTAGTGTAGAGGTTAAGTGTATTTAGGTATTGTATACTTATAGAGTTAGAGCGTTAAGGTTTTGTTGTGCAGAGTTTTAGTCCGTTTAGGTTTGGTATAGTGTAGAGTTTTAGTGCATGATGGTTTTCTTGTGTACTAAGTTTTAGTGCGTTTAGGCTTTGCATGTAGTGTAGAATTTAGTGCGTTTAGTGCGTTTGTATAGTGTAAGGTTTTAGCGCGTTAAAGTTTTATAGTGTAGAGTTTTAGTGCGTTCAGGTTTTGTATAGTTTACGTTGAGTTTTAGTGCGTTTAGGTTTTGTACAGTGTAGAGCTTTAGTGCGTTATGGTTTTGTTTCTGCTTACTCCTAGATTTCTGCCAGGGCTATTCTCTGATATTCTCCAATAATATTGATGACAGCAATCTCGAATGCCAACTAAACTTCACTAGATAGCAGCCGCATTGCATTTCCTTGCATAATATTGCATTGCATTGAAGTGTAGTCTATTGCCCCTCGTATCGTATCGTATCCTTACGCTGCGTTGAGTGTACAAAGCTGTGTTGTATTGTTTTGTGTATTCAGTATTTATTCCACTTTTACGTTATCTCATCGAAACATTTCGTTTACTATTTTCGCTATTGATACTTTAATTGCGGAGCATTTTTGAAAGTGTGGGGACTAAGTAATTGATAACGTTAAATCTGGTTGTGATGGAGTTTTAACTGTACGTATATTTATCTTCGTTATTGTTGAAGTTAGCACCGAGATTTTTCCAATCCATGGACTTTTGAACTAAAAATTGCCACGTAGCTGCTGACAAGCCCAAGACAATTTTAGCTTTTTTAGCTTAGCTTTTAAATGCGAACACACTGCACGCCTTCTCCGCATAAGCTCATCAATTTCAAAACAGGTTCCAGTCAAAATGTGGATATTTTACACATTTCCTTTTTGAACCACTTTTTGCTAGCTTTCTCCACTGTTGATAGCGGATGTGACGTCACAAAATACAACAACGCTGAACGGCTGTTTGCCTAGAGACGCCCCTTGAGTAAAGCATTAAAAATTGTGTTGCCGTGTTTCCGTGCGTTGAATAATAATAATGATGATGATGATGATGATAACTTAATTTATCAACGTTTCAAATCTTATAGCCTAGTACCCTACTAATCGGGAAGACAAATATAATACTGAATCGCTTTTCGTTTTTGATTTGTTCATTAAGGATCTATCTTTTAAAACTATCATGAGCCTTTGGAATAATACAATACTATTTTGTTTTTCAATTACTTATGGCATGAAATTTTGTCCACTGTATTTTTCATTTCCTTAGTTTTATATCAGTGAAAATCATCTTAATTTGACTGATTACTCAAAATCATTGTTGGAATCTAAATATTTCCACTCTGGGTTTTCTCTTATTTTTCTTTCTTTCACTTTTCATTTCATTTGTCCTCTGATCCCTGATGTTTGAAATATGGTCCTTTCAATAACACCTGGCCGGTTTGTCCGCGATTAAGACACTTTTCCGACCAGTAAAGGCAGGCACAAAATCGTTATAAAAATCACTAAGATCCAACTCAAATCGTAAGACTCGATGAGAGCAATAGAAAATCAACTGACCAGTTTTGGAAGCTAAAAATGGCGTTCGACCGGCTGCTCTAACTCGCTTAGACGTCGGTTTCATGCCCCGACCCGTTTCTCATTTTCAGCAACGATATCCGTGCGGCCCTTTGTGTATGATTAACGTTTAAGGCTTGAACGCATTAGACGTCGATGTCAGGGGCGCACTTAAAGGCTTTCGACGGACTCTAATCTAAAACTCATCTGATAACCCATAACCCAAAACTCATCTGACTTCAAAACATAATCACACTTCCTGAGTTGTTTGTAAAAAGGCTCAAAAAATAGGGACATAATAGGGGGGGAAAATTGGGAGCTTATCCAGTTGAAAAAGATTGGTTGGTCCGTGATCGAAATATTTTTGTAATTCGTATAATCTTATGATCCGAGTTTATGATTTTGTATTTCATCTTTTCATGTTTTCAGAGAAGGAAAACCACAGATTTTAACGACATGGGTACGGTTTTCATACCTAGTTAACCACCAGCACTGAATTAAAAAAGATTCAAATTGCAGAATCCTATATAATAAGGTATTTCACTTCAAGAAAATGACAATATTTAACAGGTTTATTTGAACTACGACCGCGCGTCGTTAATTACTTTTCAAAGCAAAGCACTAATAAGTATTCACAAGAGATCATAATAATTATGGTCTCTTGCTAGTCAGCGTCGGAAGCTCCTTCAGAACGAATCTGGTCTCCCAGGAAGCCGACGATAAGATGCACTCTTTATCCCCTCTCTCCATCAATGCCCGGTTTAAGGGTACTTAAAAGCTACATAGAATAAAAAGAAGTCGAAACAAATCAGTATGAGTTATAGATGGGAATCGAACTCGGTACCTCACGCCGCCCTTCAAATTTGCATTTTTCGCCAAATTTGCATTTTTCGTTTAAATTCCATTTTTTGAACTAACTTATTAGCTACACTTGCTACTTTTAATTGCTTATTTTTAATTGTGTAACTCCACCGAAATCGAGGCAGGGGGCAGAGGAAGAGAAAAACAATGAGTATAGAATAACAATAAATGTACAAATTGCGTAATCTTTCAGTCGTGCCATCTTGCATGCAAGGACCATTAAAGTTACAATCGCAATCGTATGGCAGATTTGTCGAAACTCGAAAGTTTCAATAAGTGATTTTTTTGAAAGCTTTCAAGTACATTATCAAAAACCGAAGTGGTTTGAAGAGCATTAAATGTACATTTGAATGATATTGTGAACTATCCAATATCTGGTTCATGCACTGTTTTTTCCCCAACAATAACCCACTTTCGATATTCTGGCTGAGTGATCACGCACAAAGCTATTCAAGACGAGGCTCCGGGGAAACAATGGGTAATCCTAATATATTCTCTTATTTTCTCGGAGCCTCGTCTTGAATTGCTTTGTGCGGCGATCACTCAACCAATATATCGAAAGTAGACTATTAACCACACATTGACGTAATATCCTGTTTCATTTGGCATTCAACAGTCGAGAGGGACTGATAATGAATTTATCTTTTCATAATTAAAGCCAAGCACCTTTTTTGTTGGCAAATAAAATCGGCAAGTGAGAGTATACAACAATACTTCGTGTTGTTCAGTTGCAAGATTATCTCGAAAATCCAAGGTAATGATACCGTTATTAGAAAAACTTTAGATCTTTTCTTTTTCCCGATATATAATTTATTGATAAGATTTTTCGGTTTTTGTTAAGTGACATTTTATAGAACGCTTCATTCATCATTTAACAAAATATTTCCTGGATAGTCTTCGGTGCGGGTATGATTCATTCCTCGTTCATTCCCTGCTCATTTCAAAATCCACTTTTCCTGAGAATTCTGGCTTGCTTTTTATTTAACAGTTCTTTAATCTTTTTCTTTCTTTCATTCTTTTTCAAATTGTTATTGAAATTTGAAATAATTTATACTTAATTTAATTCTGTGACCAATATATTTTCTGTGCAAGAGTACCAACTCGATCCACTCTCTGACCTTCTCTTGGAATAAAGAAAGAAAGAAAATATCCCTAAAACATCTTGCACGCTGGGAGCATGGATTAGTTTTCTCTTTGTCCTTCTATACACAGCAGTTCATTTCCTCAAATTCCTCTCATCTAAACTTAAATAAAGTCTCATCAACGTTTTATGCAGTTCATTAGCTCGGACATCATATAAGACTCGAAAAAGGCGGCTTAGTGGGGATAAGCGGTGAACTGTCAAATTTCATGATGCTTTAACATCAGCCGTCGAATTCAACATTTACCATTGATTTAGCCGTTTAAACCGTGGCTCAATAAATGAATGAATGAATGAATGAATGAATGAATGAATGAATGGATGGATGGATGGATGGAAGGATGGATGAGTGAATGAATGAATGAATGAATGAATGAATAAATAAATAAACGAATGAGCGAGTGAGTGCATCCTACATCGGTAGAAATCAACGAAGAATTCACTTTAAGACAAGCAACACTTGCGAAAAATTAATTTCCATGCAGACCTTTGCCTGATCTTTTTAAAATGTTTATGTTTTTAAAGTGCAGTTTTTCAACCACTCTTCACATTTCTGATAGCTTGAAATCTCATTTGAATTATCTTACTGTCCAGCCTAGCCATTAGCTCAATATCACCATGCATTAATCAATCATTAACAGTGCTTCGTACGTAGATATCTTATCCTTTTTATCTAGAGAGTACAACACAACAAATTTAATTTAATTAACTTTAATTTATTGGTATAAACGTTAGTACTTTCAGATTTGAGACCTCAAAATCGTGTTGGGGAGACTTTTGATTTCAGTGGAATAAACTTTCCGAGTAGTTTGAAATTCTTGATTTCATATTTCAATTTCTGTTTTTCTTGACAATTTTTCACTGTTCTTTTCTTGAAGACAAAATTAATTATTAAGTCGTTCTGTTCTTTTTTTTATCCTCTTAAAACCCATAATGAATCTAGTTTCATTACTAACTTGAATATAGTGTAAGGAATTCGAGAATTGGACAATTTTTGACATTTATTAATATTATTTTTTAATTCATTATTTTGATGATAAATCATTAATTTCTGGAGTCTTTAAAACGCGTATCAATGCCATACACTAGCAGCTGTAAATGAAGTTTTAGACTGTGCTGACCAGTTCACGACAGAGCGCTTTCTACGGTCCGATTTCACTGATTTCTCAGCTCGTAAGGTAAACATCACAACCAAATCAAAACTTTTCAAATTTACAATTATCTAATACTTTTTTTGAACCAATTATCCTCCTTTTCGCTCTGTTTTTCGTGTTTTGAAATAGACTATTTTCATGGGTCCAATGTTGCACGGTTTTGGTGCGATATCTATGTCAAAAAACGTGGTCGGAGATCTAAATCTGCATGAGATCTGATTTCGCGTAACTAGATGCAAATTTTACATATACAAAACCAAATATTGTAGATTATTGGAATTTTCGAATATAAGTTATGAGTTTTGAGTTAGAATTGTACTTTTTTGTATTTTAGTCAGGAAACATAAAAGAAAAAAAAATCCGTCTCAGATTCTAATTGACCAAAGTCAGCGTTTTATGTATATATACGAGCGAGAAATGGCGGAATCAGCCTAATTCTGAAAAAATCGCTATAGAAATTGCAAAAAAAGAAAAATTGGCTTATGTACAACTTTTAGAAGCAGCAGCATTTTTATATCCTTAGACATAACCCAAACAAATAATCATGTAATAATGATAATTTCAACAAAAAAGAAAACTGAATCACGTGAGAAACTTTTGTGCGGATCCAGCGTTAGTCAGTCATCATGAACTAATTATTCGTTATCAAATACAGGCAAATCAATTCAGTTTACTTATAAGACTTGAATTGCTAGCCCTTTTGTAAAAAAACAAAAATCTAGATATATTATCTAATTGTACTTATAAAATAGACTAACTTAACAAGCCCCAAGGACTTTTTTGTTTGCTTGTTTAGCGGTTCTCGTGCGGTTTTTTGTCGCTAACTATATAAACAATGCATTAACCACTGAATAATGAGTTTTATAATTTGCCTGTAGGTTTACGGTTTATTTTAAGAGTTAAATTGTTTCTTTAAGGCATTGTTTGAGTTTGAGTGTATTCCAGCAGCTGACCGTAAGTAGCTTCTACTACTGGTTGTAATACATGATTTGGAGGTCTCATTCACAAGTAGTTTCACCCCCAATTCTGCATGCTGACTTATTGCTGGAACGAACGTCTCAATATATGGACAGGGCCTACAGTTTAACGTTCTTATCCGAGAATCAAGCATCGATCGTTCAAAACTTACGACGGATTTATGTAATATATGTAAATATTTCCTTAATCCGCTCGCTCAAAAGTAGAAAAAAAAACAAAAAAAAAACGCCGAACCAACGACAATTTATCATTATCCCTTCAAGTTCAAACTCATAAAAACGATTTTTTATTATCACTAAAGCATGCCCTCAATAAGTCTGGCAAATAATCGGATCTGTCTCATTTGATTTCATTTGAAAAGTCACAGATTTACAGATTAAAAGTCAGTGTTTCAGTGCAATGCGCGCGCGCATACTGGGGAAATCGCGAAAAATTTCCGAATACCAGTGGTTTTTGAGAACGCGTTCAAACAGAATTTATGCTTTCAGAACGAATATTCTAAAAAGTACGAAAGAAAATGATTTTTTACATGTAAAAGCCTGTATCTGAGTTTGATGAATATTTCGCGTCAGCTTCGATGTAAGCGGAGATTATGTCATTGTCATGGAAACAGCTGTTACTATGGAAACCCAGCCATTTGAGTCTGTTAAATTCTTAACGAGATTTTTTCTAATTATTCTCGTACACCTTGATCCGGCTTTTGTCATGAAACTTCCTTATCATCTATTTTATTACTTAAGGTGCACTGAAAGATAATTCCAATATTCTAACTTAGGGGCAAAGGCAACATATTTAATGAACCGAAAAATGGCGTTCAAAAAAGAAAAAAAGAAAAAAAAAAAAAAAAAAAAACCCGCACAAATGAACAACTTTTGTTCACGTCATTTGAAAACCAACCACTTTAAAACTGCTTGAAAGCAGATTAGCGGCTTCGCGGTGTGTTTTTCTGTTATTTTGGGGGGGATCTGAAGGCAGGAAGTATCTTCTAATCAAAACGAGCTGAATTAATAGCTTCGGATTATAGGATTATATCGTCATTTTTGCCCTATTACCACGTTACACAAAGTAATGGCCACTGTATTACTGTGTATTGTATTATATAGGGTGTAATAGGGTACCCTGTTGGAACAGAGGGAGAACACTGAAGAGAACATTTTCTGCTAGATACCGGCCGAGGCTAAGATAGCAGACGATAACAGAACACAGTCTTCTTAAATTATCGTTCTCTATAACTGATAGCTGATTGTTAAAGTGTTGAATGGATGTTCCAGTTGAGTTCTGCCCTCCGAAATAGGGGTTGTCAATGGTGTACACACTTGTAAGTTAGCCAATTGTCAGTTCAATACTAATCTCTATTAGCAAATATTGTCAGTTTTCACGTTGGCAATCCTTTTCACAGGAGAATATCAGTTAAAACTATACATTTCACTTATCCGGTTAACTAAGAAATTCAATTTTAGCGTATTTGTCTGAGTGAACTACTAATTTTTACGTTAAACATTAGTTAATATTTGAGTTTTAAACCTCAACGTAGAGGTTCCACTATGTGTACTCTATTGTCGTCGCTCAATCCCGCTAGGCATGTCACAGTATTATCTAACAAGCAATCAAATATCTCTTTCTGAAAGTGATTAAAGTTCACTTAGATTCTGTATCAGCAGGAAGCCTAAAAAAGGGCCGAAATGTCGGCACGGAAACAGTCTTTTCTTTGTAATTGTATTTATCGAAAACTGACTACACGCACGGCGCAACAATATCATGGTTGTTGAGTAGAGGTACTTGTATAGGTGGATCGGGGCTGACTTGATGCACGCCACAATTACATTAGAATCTTTTGATCAGATTCAGTAGATGAGAAGCAACTGACCACGTTTATGTTAATTAACTATCTTTTTAATTGCCTAAATCGTGAATCTAATCAGCTGATAAGTGAATTGTTTGAATTTCCAAAAATAAGCGAACAATTCAAAGAACTCCGTGTTTATACTTCGTTTGCTCTGGGTTTTTTACTCCTTTTTCAAAGAGCTTCAATTCCCCGTTGTCTAAAATCATTATTGGACTGTGGTTTTATACTCATAAACAAACAAACAAACAAACAAACAAACAAACAAACAAACAAACAAACAAACAATGAAACAAACAAACAAACAAACAAACAAACAAACAAACAATCAATCAATCAATCAAACAATCAATCAAACAAACAGACAGACAGACAGACAGACAGACAGACAAACAAACAAACAAACAAACAAACAAACAAACAAACATTTGGTGTTAGTTTGGCTAAAAAGTGAAATGCGTATGCTAATGAAGCAAAATGTAAACACTTACGTCAGCAAAGCCAACAGGGACCGCGGAGGGGGAGGGTCTGGTAGTGCTATAGCCTTATTCCTTTTTACCTTTTCCCATACTAGTCTTCTCTTATAATTTCCGATCTTAGCCCTACCTCTTTTCCAATACTAGTCCTGATGGGCCGAAGAATGAAGATAGGTCAAAACTGATTATAAAAATCTTACTAATGGCAATTTCATTTCCTTTAAAATACATTGATTCCAATTTTATTCTTACAAAACATATGATTAACATTTTCAAATTTAAATAGAAAGGCGTCCATTTTAAGAAATTTGCGCTTGCCATCTTTCATGCACTTCGCATGTGTTGATAATAACGCGCGCTCTGATTGGCTGACCAACATGCTTGCATTTATATATCAGAAGACAGAGACGCGGAAGCCCAGAAATCTTTATAAAAGCGGGGAAAAGAAAAGAAAAGAAAAAAACTCGTCTATTTACGTTGCCTCTACATAACGAAACACTCGCGGTCAATTTTGGGTCAAGCAAATGTTTTAAGTGAGACAAATAACTATTTCATACCCTTGAGGTACGCGATTAAAGTTTTTATTCTAGACATGTTTCGGCAAGACGTTTGCCATCTTCAGTAGAAAGATTGAAAATGATTATTACAATGAATTATATAAGAGAGATTATGCTAATTACAATGATTGACGTGATAGTACTAAACTTACAATTATAAAAGAGTTCGTTACAAGTTTGAAAAAATAAAGTAAAGAATGATAGACGAGAAAATACCAAGTAAACAAAGATAAAAATAACCCAACAAAACACTAACTGAAAAAAACCTAGTACAAAGACGTTTTAAAATGCTTAACTTGTATGTCAAGAATAAAAACTTTAATCGTAAACCTCAAGTGCATTATTTCATTGGTGCTTCTACATTCATTTGGAAATGACTATTTAGTGAATCCTCGAGCGATTCTTAGGATCAATCGCAACTTTCAATTCTATGGCTCGAACTTAAGAACAACCGTTATATCACTACAATAGACCCTCCATCTTGCTCGGTGCGCTCTAAAAAACAGGCCGCTAGCCACCTTAAAGTCCGATGTTGGTCGTCAGACCAGGTTCGAGTAGTGCATATATGAATATCTTTGTTTATCACTTTTCAGAGCATTTTTGCTGTGCCATCGTCTCGTGACTATTACCCATCATGCTCTTTGGACCTGGTCACTGCGTTGGGGTCTGGGCTCCAAAGGAAGTCTCTTTAACGAATATGATTACATCAGCAGTATTTATGACGTTTACAGTACCAGCCAACTTACTGGTAATCATTGCTGTCCTCAAAGATCCACACAAAGACCTACGCAAGCCCTTTACATTGTTGATCCTAAATCTGGCCGTCACTGATCTCATCGTTGGCTGTCTAGTCGAGCCTTTATCAGTCTACATCCACTCACGAGAAGCTAGAGGGCTGACCATCAACATGGCTTGGGTCTCGCAAACAGCTTACTTCCTGTGCTGTACAGCGTCTCTTCTAAGCTTAGCTGCACTGACTGTGGACCGTTATCTGGCCATAGTGTACGCAGTGTGGTACCGCGCTAACGTTAGTAATCGTCGAGTGGCGTATGCGTCTTCGGCTGTGTGGATACTATCAATTGGTTTTACTTCTATCTTCTATATTGTGGGCTTTATATCGTACGCATTTGTATTCGCCAATATTGCCATCCTCACGACTCTGCTTATCTTCATATTTACGTACATCCAAGTGTTTAGACTTCTCAAGAATCAGCTGGCCAACATCGCAAGCTTGCATGGTGGCAACGCAACTCAGACTGAACGCGCGCTACAAAGGTCCATGATGTGGGAGAAGAGAGTCACAAAAGCGTACCTCATCGTCTTAGCCGTGTTTTTAGCCTGCTACGTGCCATCCTGTCTGATGATCTATTTAATGAACATGTGTACAACGTGTAGTTGTGACTTGATTCACTGGTTCAGAGATATGCAGTTTATCCTGGTGACGATCAACTCCCTCGTCAACCCCTACGTCTATGCCTTTAGACTGGAAAACCTACGCCGTGCCTTGTTCACCATTATGCGTTGTGGGAGGAGTAACGTAGTCCACACTGAAAGCCAAATTATTCCCGTTCAAAATCAAGTCACTGTGACTACATCTGATGACAGGACCAAAGCCACTAGCAACGTAGAATTACACCGTCAACAATCTCCAGAGTTTAAATGAAAAACGGCGTCATATAGACTAAGCACCACATAGTTGTACAGGGCGACTTTCATCGATGGTTTACTATACAAACACTGGACTAAGACAAGCCTGTGGTTTATAGGCAGTGAAAACATTTGTATGTCTGTACAGAAACTGTGCCAACATTTGATGGGTACGATATTTGTGATATAAGTAATATTTAATTTGATCAAGCCTACATAACTTAAGCTGTAAATAAGCCAATATTTACCTAAAGATCAATAACACGAATCACCGCCAAAACCCAATTCAACAATACACCGATCCCGCTAACAGCAGCTCTTCCAATAAGAGCGTAACGTTTTTTTCCCACTTGCCTTTGTTGATTTAGATGTACCATTAGTTTAGATCAAGGACTCGTATTAACCCCAAGAGAATCTTCTTGCTACGCAACCTGACAATATAGCTGGTTGAAAAACGAGTACTGTCTAAAAGACCGCTGGAGAATCGCTTGTACGGAGTATTGATCGAGATTAAATTATCTCCAGCGGCACGGAATTCTCAGCGGTTTTAATTTCTGTTTGCGGTAATGCTGAAATAGATAGTTAAGTAGAATATATAATGATAGTCTGAAACTTTGTAGTTTTGTAACATATCGACAGAGAGGTCTGCTGCAGCAGCGTTAATAACTGATACTCATGTTACGCCCTCTAAAATAATAAACCAAAATACCATAAATGACAGTCCTGAATAAACCCCTGATCCAAATAAGCTTTCGCCTTCACTACTTGCTTGAATAAGCCCCCTTAAAGTTTTCTTCATGCGTTTAGCTGCATTATCTAGAATATGGATGTATCATATTACTGATGTTTAAATATCCCCCCCCCCTTTTACTGGACACTCCTCTAAAATGATCCGTATTCACAAGGCTAATTTTGTTGGGGGTTTATACAGGCATGAACCAAGGATCTTAGTGTGAGAATATTGTATGTCACACGTGACTTTGTTGAGTTTGCTAGTTCGTTCTCTCCCTTCCTTGCTGCTAGTTTCCTTTCCTTCCTTGTCTGTTTCAAACAAAAAAGGAAAAGGAGACTCCACCAGCAGGGAATTCTCTCCCTTGCTTCAATATTTTTTCTCCAGGTCCTCTGGTTTTCCCCCTCAGAAAAAAAAACAAAAACAAACTAGTGAGCTGAGAGTTGCATACATAGAACTCTGCGTAGAATGTAGTGGTCGTGGTAGAGTACAGTGAAGTGCCTCGATAGCTCTATAGCAAAATGCTCTTCAACTATAAACAAAGTATTATTATTATTGATTATTTTATTATATCCACTGTACATAGACATTCCATAACAACTATGGTTACCATCTCAATAATGTAACTATGGTAACTATAATGTAAATATTTTTCAGGCATAAAATATACAGGATATGAATTGAAGAATTTTGTATGTACATGTAGTTCCCATAGCAACTATGGTTACCATCTCAATAATGTTATTATGGTAAACATAATGACTTAAATAGAATATTGTCCAGAAGAACCAAGGTTTTATATGTACATGTAGTTACTATGGTTACCATCTCAGTTACCATGGTAACAATATCAGTACTGTAAATAAACATCAATATAATGTGCAGCCATAGTGGCAAGGATGTTGGTATTAGAATTTTATATGTAGTTACCTTAGCAACTATGGTTACCATCATAATGGTTACCATGATACCATATCAATAATGTAAATGAACGTCAATAGAATCTTTTCCATAGAGAGAACCAAGGATATTAGTCAAAGAGTTCTGTATATATTCTACTTGATGTGTTGGAGTGTATTCATCATATGTTGACCTTGCCATGGTTATCATGGTTGGTTTGGGTAGTGTCTTTACTGTGTAATAAAAAGAGTACAACAGATTGTCTATCTCTTGCTTGGTGCTGATGTGATGAGGAATATCTTTTGTCATACCAGCAAAATGGATCTGGAATAGAAAATGTATTTATTGGATAAAAGAGAAAAATAAAAGGAAGGAAGGAAGGAAATTTATCAAATGCAATACCAATTCATCTTCAGGCATTTGCCCTTCTCCACATGACTTGATCTCTTGTAGAAGTTCTAATAATTGCCTATCTATGTCTGGTTCATTAATACAAGAAAGACCACCAGATTTATCCATAGTCTCTGGATATTTGAATGTTCTTTCTATGCAATCAAGCTGCCGAGATCGTTTTATTATGCATTTATCAAGATCCTGAAACAAAAAATCAAATATTAAACTTTTACTGTTTAGTCATCTCTCCCTTTTACTTTCTACTCACTTTTTACTTTCCCTTCAATGAAAATTCAATTTTAATTGCAAAATGCACTTGCCTCTTGACTATTAGTTGCTGGTGGTATAAAGTTGTAGATATCAGCAAGGCACTTGAATTCTTCCTGAAAAAGAAGAAGAAGAAGAAGAAAAAAAAGACTAGAGTTGACCTGCCATAAGCAGAAAAACAAAAAGTAGAGTTTGTCCAGGAGAAGATACAGAGGATACAAGCAGGATACAACTTGTATTACATGAAAAATGGATCAAAACTGCAACATTCATCACTGTAAAATTGCAAAACCAAAGTGAGTTACATGTGTTTTTTTTCTAAATATTTGCAAAATTTAAGTGTTGCAAAATGTACCACCTCCAAATTATTTCCTTGCAAATAACTATTTTATGCAGAGAATAAGCTAAATTGTAAATTGTACATTTAATCCCACAATGCAATGGAGGTAAGGTAATTGTGATGATCTATTTATTGACCCCCACCCCCCATAGGCATCTGCTGTTTCATTGATGTTAGCAGCTGATGTCAACTGATGTTGTACAAGCTTATCAACTGACACATGGACTTGATCATCATACCCTTCTAGGGGTCAAAATGAAAATTTCTCATGATCATGTCCTAAATATATAATTGCATGTGCCCCTTCTCCAAGTCCCAACTCATCTGGAAAGACAAGTAACAACATAAAATGTCAGAATATTTCATATTTACCTCTGTAAAAAGTTCTTTGAAAGGATTCTTAACAGAAAAGAAGTCCATATCCACATCCAAAATGTATGGCTGATTGTCAGATAATAAAGATAACAGTAGATCAGAGAGCTCCTTCAAAGACTGCGATTCTGCCATCTCTGTCATCTCCTTTATATTAAATACTTTATCATCAAATAATTCCATTTCTTTGTCCAAGATCTCTTGTCTAGAGAGATTATCTCCAGGTATTGAAGCCTTTTCATTGTAGTCTAATTTACTTTCATTTTCTATATTTTCACCCGGGTCTGAATTCTTTGATGTCATGGAATTTAGAGTAAATATTCTTAATTCCAGTTCTTTAATGTTTTCTAACTGGTCTTTTTGTGCATATAAAAGTTCCTCTAAATAGTAATCATCTTTACAGGTAACTCTAAAAAGAAATGAAATCAAAGGAATATATAGATATTAAAATTTAATGACACGGGGGGATTTCTTTTAACAAATCTCCCCATTGCCGGATTTCATATCGTGAGAGCCTGGGTACGAGTCCCTGAATATTGCGCCAATCACCACAAGACCCACATATTTGGAAAGAGCATATCAAGCTTAACAATATTCTTAAGTTTGGTGTTAATCGGTTCAATATTGAGTGAGATACAGCCACTCAAAAAGCGAAAAAATTACAAAGAAATGTATGGGAATCCGGACAAATGACAACAAGTGTCCGGATTCCATACATTTCTTTGTAATTTTTTCGGTTTATGAATGGCTGTTACTTGTTCAATATTAAACCGATTAACACCAAACTTAAGAATATTGTTAAGCTTGATATGCTCTTTCCAAATATGTGGGTCTTGTGGTGATTGGCGCAATATTCAGGGACTCGTACCCAGGCTCTCACAATATGAAATCTGGCAATGTCATTAAATTTTGATAAAATAGTGATGTAATTTACACCTATTTTCAAAGTTATGCGACCTTTGCAGATGACACTTAAATGGCTTTTTCAGTGTTTTGACAACCGTCAATCAAATCTCCGACTATTCGTTCTCCCTAAAGCAAGCTTAAATTTACATCAAAAGTCGGTAAATACTAAATGTTCTGTTAATAAATTCAAGTTTGCTTTGTTTATGAATTTGGAAAGCTAAAATTTTACAAATTCTAGTCGTTAAAATTTGATTGACAGAAGCTTAAAATCCAGACAAGCCATCGCCATAGGTTGCATAATTTTGAAATTGGGTGTAAGCATTAATTTCATATAATGAGATCAACTTGTATAATGTGCACTTTTCAGGGCCGTAACCAAGGGGGGGGTGTACTGGGTGCACATGCACCCCTCCAATAGAACGAAAGGTCTGCTTATCAATAATTGTGCTAGTTCTTACTATACAAAAGTTCCTCTCCCCCCCTCCCCACACACACCCCACATCATCCCCCCCTCAAAGAAGTGAAAGACCCTCTTACCAATAATCTGGCAAGCATGTACAAAGCAGTAGTCCCCCCCCCCCCACCACTCAGAAGCAAAATGTAGGGGAATGGGGAGGCAATTAGTCAAAACAAGCATAGACGTATAGTTCCACTTCCATTTCATGTCCACCCACCCAGCAAATACCCTGGTTACAGCCATGTTTTTCCTGGGAGATTCCCTGTAAAATAGAGATTGCCTTTGAAATTATGAAACTGAAAACTTTGCTTAGAAGGCTGCACACTACACTTGTTCCTGGAATGATCATCATCAGTTAGGGGGATTCCCTTAAGGGGATTCCACAACCAGCCACCAGTGAAAACATGAAGTACTAGATCATGGTAATTTCCTAACAATTCAAATAGCTTTCCTAATAATCTTGATACTTCTTTTATGAAAGAAGGATTTCCTGGAATAAATATAGAATACACTGCACCAAAAGTTCATTCGCAATAAAATCTGTGCACACTATAAACTGTACCCCCTACTGGGTTATGAGCCTACGAGCCTATGCACCTACTTAGAAACAAGTCTAACATCTACATCTACATTTATTTCATCAGCAATATAAAACTTGCCTACGTACCTACTTAGACCAAGCCTAACCCCAAGAGACTTGTGAACAAAGCCTGCCGCGTAAGCCACGTAGGCACTCTACAACTGTAGCTTCTCTGTGTGGGGTATTCTATAGTTGTGCCGAATTACTCACCTTAAAAATCCTGTCTCTCTGTGTTTCCCAATACAAAACGTTTTTGTTTCTCCTTCCATCTGATCAGCCCATTCAGGTTTAACCCATACCACACGATTAATATGTCCGGCATATACAGCAGGCAGGATCCAGTCAGCTATGCTCACCTCCTCAGCCAATCGCTCCGTGTCGAACACCCAATCAGCAGGCATTTTGGCGGGAACGGTAAGATCAGGGTGAGAGTCGAAGTGAATCAAAGTTATACCATCAAAAGGCAAATGTCTTGATGCGATTGCACGATGTATTGGATAAAGAACTGCATCATGATTTTCACAGACGTCAACAGGGACTTTAAGGAATTTTCTCAGCTCTGTTCTCGGCCTTTTTGGCTGGGAGCAAGAACTGTCATCTTCACCGCCGTCCGCCATTTTGTTTCTAGAAGGCTTGGCTGCGATTACAAAGGAAACCCAAAGACTGGTGTAAAGCCAAAAACAAATATATCCATTCGATGATATGAAAATAAAAATATAATAAAATAAAAATATTCTTTTTGGTAAAAATGCAAAGAAAAGATTTAGCTTAACTATGTTGTTTGGCTTATAGAATGGATGGAATTTTTGAAAAGACATTTACAATATATTGGGTTTCCTGTGCCTGCCTAGAGAATCCATCATGGCGGCCAACAAAGTGGTTTTAAAGTCTTGTCGCAGTTTTTCGGCATTTTCGCGATATCTTAGGGAAGCCACTGCCGTAATAGCAATTGTACAGCGTCCAACAATATGCGCAACACAGCAAAGATTACTAAATACATCAGAAGGGCGTCACAAAGGCGATAAATTTAATTTGGCTCGCCAAAGTAGGAAGAAAAGAAGGTTCAGGTACGAAATGTAATTGATTAGTTTCTTTGATTTTGTCTTGTTTTGATTTTGAATTGATTGCAAAAAAATGCCTTTTGACAGGCCTGATAAAATGCAAGACGACATGGTAAGATTTAAATTGTTCTGTAGTTTTCTTATTCTTTAATTGTTATCATCATCACCATCACATCATCATCATCACCACTACACCACCATCAATACCACCCACCAAAAGCACCACATATGCATATATACCATGTCATGTGAAATGTCAGAGCTTATTTTTTGCCTCAAGACCACATTTACAATGTTATATTCAATCTAAAATATTGTAAGCAGAAGTTCCAATATATTATACTTCAAAATTAAAATTGAAAGCAACCAAGCTGAGAGTAGAACAAGTGACCTATAGCACTTGTTACCATTTACTCACAAACATATTGTAATGCTTATGTGCCAACAATCTCTTTTGCAAACTATTCAAAAGTTGCTTTGTTTAAACACCCAGTCTATCTCTAAGCACATAAATAACAATGCGAGGAGCACTGTACCACAACACACTTGATCATAAGAGATTTCGCAGGCCAAACACCCTATTAGTAAATATTTTACAATTGCTGTTTGAGTAATTTTGTGAATTTCATTCAAAGGTGAATAATAAAGTGGAAACATTCAAGCTAGATCCATTAGCCGATGATGACTCTGACCCACTCCATGGTGTTAGCAATACACGACGAGATGCATTATCAACAACACTTCAACAAGCTATGAAAAGCTTACTTGAGAGTAATGATGTGGACCATGAGCTCATGAAGTACAATATTGAGATAACACATGTAAGGGAATAAATGAAGGGCCACCAATGAAAATGGCCTAAGTGATTTTTTCCCAAAATAACCAGACATTGATATTCCTACTAGTCATGTTTCAAATTAACCATAATTTGCTTCAATTGATACAATGTTGAGTTTTTCAGAGCCAAGTTATTTTGCCAAGCATGTGTAGTTTCCTTTACCCTCCATCTCTCCCCCTCCCCCTCTCCCTCCCCAATCATTCCTCCTTGTCACAGCACAGGTAACCCAAGCTCTGTATCAGTGAACTATAAGAGAATGTATGGGGTTTTTCAATACAACATTTTCAATAGAAATATTCGAGTAAAATTTACCTTTCTTACATGTTGTCTTTGTGTGTCCTTTGGGGATGTCTATATGGAGTTTTGGTAATTTTTGCCCCCCTATTGAAAATGTTGTATTGAAAAACCCCATACATTTTCTTATAGTTCACTGACACAGAGCTTGGGTTACCTGTGGTCACAGGAAATCCAAGAGATAAAAGAAGCTGCTTCTACTGGAAGCCAGGAGCATATTCAGGGACTGCAGAGCATAGTTTTATTTGGGGGATAACTACAGATGTAAGGCTAGAATAGGTGTACTGTATTCCAAAATATTTTCTAAATGTTGGGAGATAAAGTCCCTGGAGCCTGCATCCTCTCATGGTCCCTGATTTTGAAATGCCATTGGAAAAGGTCAATTTGCTTCATTCTGAGAAGTTTATCTCTAAGACTATACTCTGCTAAACAACTGAGAAATTTGAGTTGTGTTTGATTTGTTCCCTAAGATTTCCCTTTTTTTACAAGTTTAAGATCTGCATAAATTTACAATAAAAAGGTCATAACAGTTTCCCTGTTTTCCCCATTCTTTTCTTTTTGAAGGTAAAAATTGCTAGTGATACTGGCCATGTTGTGTTTTACTGGAAGACACCTGAAGAAGATTCAGAGGATGAAGCAATTATAGAAAACTTGTTGCAAAACAATGAGAGGAACTTGAGGTACTTACAGAGCATCTAGCTTTCCTTAGTGATAGTTTGAGGAAATTCAGGCTCTTTCCTTTAAGAAAAGGGCCCTGGAAATCAGCTTGGAAGAAGTTACCCAGGAAAAAGACCAAAGTGCAATATTGCCGATGAAAGGGATACATGTATATTAATTATTAATTCAAAATATTTCTCCGTCTCTGATTGGCTTAAATTTCACGGACAATTTTTCATAACCAGTTAAAATTGACCTGAATTTGGAAGATTTACGTCAATAGTCCAATAATAAAAAGTTCTTGGACGATTGACGTCATTTGTCCAATAATGATAAAAATTATTGAATCCATTTACGTCACGAAGCACAATGAGAGCGGGAAAATGGTTTCCATCGTTCATTGAAGATTTTCCTCACATAGCGAGGAGAAAATAGCCAAATTTCTAACGAATAAAGACGGAAACAATACGAAGGAAAAAACAGACAAACAAACAAACAAAAAAACGATAATGCAAACCGCAGTTCGAAGAGCATCTTGGAAGAAAGAAATCGTGGAAGAAAATATTGATTTTATGCCCCAAAATTGCTACGGACGTCTCCACCAACTACAACAAAATAAAGATCAAAATGCCTGCAAGGTTGTGCGTTAACGAAAACGGCTAAAAACACTGTATCTTGTATGAACTTTCAGAGTTATTTTTACATATTTAAATGTTCAATCAGCAATAAGTCAGTTTTCAATTATATTAATGCAAGACAAAAACTTTGGCTATAATAAAACAATTATTGAATACTTCGGAAAACCTTATCCGCCTCAGCATCAGATAACACCTTCCTTGGTCTGCATAATTCTTCATATCATACTCGGCCTCATCCAATAATTGTGTATTATAGAAATTACACCCAACTGTATTCGCAGTCAAAATATTGCGGTCTACTACTTGCGACCTCGATCGTTTGACAATTATTGATTTAGGTTTACTATGGTATACAATTCTATCATTATTTTATAGAGTAGATTTCGTATGACTGTGAAAACGGTACCGTATGGTCACGGCACGGTTTCGGCATGAATTTCGAATGTTTTTATAGACAACACGGCACTGACACGGTCACAGCACGGCACGGTCCGTTTCACAATCATATGAAATCTGCTCTATCGTATCTCCAGTAGCTTTGTTGCATTCAAGCCCATGTATTTGAATAGTTAGAACTGCAAAATTTCTTCAATTTTTTGACCGCTTCTGTGGTTTTAAACAAATTAAATAAGCGCCTTAATTCCTTCAAATAAACGCCTCCTTCAAAATAGCGTCCTTCGCATTATCCTATAGAATTTGAAATAAGCATCCTTGGCGCTTATTCGGGGATTTATGGTATTTCAGATTTCCACTCTAGCTCTCCTTCATTCCAGGTTTCTGTTGCCTAGTTACCATCATCTAAACATTTCTCCTCATGTGGTCTTTGCACGTGATAGACACGTGAAATACTTAGCTGACATCGAGAGGTTATTGAAAAGATCATCCAAAGATTCTTAAGAAGACCTTAAGGAAGACAGCTAATGTTGGATCTGTGATATAAAGGTATTGTCTACACAGATTTTTACTTGTCAAGATGCTTCCAAGTGTCAGCTATGAAAATCTAAAAAGGAATACGTCTACGAAAAGTACCGTTTCGTGTACGTTCCTTACGTCACATGTACTCATGTTCACGTTACATTTACGTCGTTAAAATGGTTGTGGAAATCAAGCAATCCCGATAACACGACGGGTCGATGTTGCGCGCTTTTGGGGGCGCAAATGAAAGAGCTGGATTATTGTTGGGCTAGTTTATAAGCGGACATTTTGTAGGGCATTGTACCTACTGCAGCTGTATACTTCAAGGTGATAGAGCGTTCTGGGAGAGGCAAACGTGAAGCGATCGTATATAGAGCAGTTTTCATATGAAACTGAAGAGGGCTACGCCGTACTGTCACTGTGTCAGTGCCGTGATGTCTATAAGAACGATCAAAATAGTCCAGTTCTGAGATATGCTTCACCTGCCACATACAAAGGATTTAGAACGAGGCTACGTGCTAAAACGTTTGTCTTGTCACGAATGACTGAGCTTTATGCGCGTAGCCTCATCTTGATTCCTTGGTGTGTGGCAAGTGAAGTGTATCTCGGAAGTCGGCTATTCCTTGCGTTGTCGTTCCGTTTTCACAGTCGTACGAAAACTTTCTCAACGTTGACCAATATGGCGACCATAATGACGTCATAAACATGCTATGAGTAGTTCAAATGAAATTTTGTTTTGTTTTTTAACATCTTCAAGACTGTTAGAGTTAAGTTTAAATCAAGGTTTGTTAGTGAAAATGGTCTCTTGACAAAACTCAATACACTTAGATCATTTGAACTGACATTAAGAATAATATTCAAAAGTATAACAACTTGAACTGAAATTTCAGTTATTCCAGACTGTTTTAAAAATGTTCGTATATTCTCCACTCTAGAACTAAATTTGGGTAGAGCGTCCTTTATAGTAGCCTCCTCCACAGGCAAAACCTCTTGTCTGTAAAACAAACCTGTAAATCGGCACTCCCCCTCCCCCCTCGTTTTTCCTTCTTCTCTAGTCTTCCTCGTTCGTTTTTATTCCAAAGGAAACCCAAAAGGGTTGCCTGCGGAGGGGCTACCTCTATAGGTGTAAGCACTTATGTTTTACTCCAAGGAAGAGTTACGTACTCTTTTCATTCCCATTCATTTGTTACTACACCGATGCATCCCATGCCAAATCAGTACCAGTCTCTCTTGGCATATGCTAATTAGTGAGTAGTCCCCTAATTTTGTTGTCAAAGCTGAACGATGTTAAAAATGCAAACAAGCTGGTACTTTTGGACCTTGTCAGTAAAAAAGGCAGCTTCAATGAAAATATAAACCATATGGTGTATAAATACTTGAATATTAATAATGTATTTAAACTAATGAGGTCAACAATATTGCCGACAATTGGCTACAAGGGCCCGGTTGTTCGAAAGCCGATTAACGCTAATCCTGGGTTAAAATGAATGGTTTTCTTTAGAGTTAATCCTGGGTTAACGTTAATCGTCTTTGGAACTACCGGAGCAAGGCTCCATCTAACCCGCTGAGGTCACTGATTGGAGAGTATTATCTCCAAGCACCCTGATCGTTTTGGTTGATTAGGGTATTCTGGAAGGTGTGGTGATGGCCTGGAAGCAAACAGAGTACTACCCTTCCATAACAAGAAATAATCTATAATTTGAAAGTTGCTGTAATCATTTGGAAGTAAAAGTTGCGTCGGTTTCGTTCTACAAGTCTTTCTTTCCGCTCTTTAAACTTTGGAGTTAGGATTAACCTTGGGGTTAAAGCTAGACTCATGCACCATTAGTAATTCCAGCTTGGTCATTGGACAAAACGTCGAAAAGATTTTGTATAATTAAGCAACGATTTTACTTCTCTGAAGAGATAAGCCCGGGGGGGGGGGGGGGGGGAGGGGGGACTCCTATACATAAGAGGACGGGGATGCTCGTCGGAAATTTTGAAAATGACCCCTTAAAGATACCTGAGTGGGAGTGGCAACAATTAATTTCTACCCCTAAAAGGTACCAATTCAAAAACAATAATAAAGAATTAAAGTAATGAAACACTTTGTTATCGATGTGCTTTGAAGATTCAATTCAGATCATCGAAATCGTCCCTTTCATGCTTATTTTAGGTAGTTTATTTACCCCAAAACGGTCCCTTAAAGGTACCAGCTATGTCTCCGGTAGTCCACTTAAGTCTGAGACACCCTAAAAGGTACCAGATTGCAGATTTTGACCCCTAAAAGGTACGACGAGCATCTCCGTCCATTTACGGTCGGAGTCCTGCAGAGACCCTGAAAGGCCTGACAAAAAGGTATAATTTCGAGAGTGGAAATTCGACATTTATTTCACACAAACTTACTCTCAGACTATGTTATGCTTGTTTCTTCCTAGCTGTAAGCCTCCATTTCCTAAGCGCTATTTTCGTGACGGTCGAAGAGGGAAGAAGGGAAGTGGACCGACCGTTTGAAAATCGGGCCACCATGTCCTAACCTTTTTGGAAATGCCTATTGATAGTTCTTCTTGAGAGAGGTTTGTTCCTGTTGAGGCTGAAGGTCAACTTTGACTAGTCAGTTTTTAAGTGCTCTATGAGTTTGTCAGCGTTAACCGCAAGTTTTGTAAATAGTTAGAAATCTTGTAAAAAGAAAGGAAGGAAAGGTAGAAAAATCAGAAAAGAGTAGTTCCAGTCTCATTTTAAATCTGCCGAGGCTCAACTGTTGTCCCATTTTACATGATTTATGTTCCAAAAACTGTCCAGGCTCCAATTAATATAGCTTAGCCGATTATCAAATCCCTTTACGTTTAACACTTGGGAAATGTATCTTCGAATTGATGCTATCGATATCATTTTTTAACGATTTAAGATATGGGTAGTCAACCTTCCAAATCTCTATTAGATGTGTGAACCTCTCCTTTTAGAACGTACAGAATCCCAGCCAGACGCAGAAAAGTCATCAAGGACTAAACAGTTCTGTGTGAATCAAAATAAAGCTCTAAAAAGTCTTTGTCGGCGTCTTTGTTGCGAGTTAATTTTGAATCAGAAATAAAACTTTAAGATGGTGTAATTCATCCTGGCGTGATAAAACAATCTAAAATTCATTCATAAATGGAATTCTGTTATCACGAGATCACATAAAAAATTTTGTTAGAGCACACGACAAATACGTCGAGTTCTCGTTGAAGAAATTCCCCTTTTATCCAAGGTTAGTCAGCCGGCACTTCAGTGCCGTGGGGTTACCTGCCACTACCCTCTAGTAGGTGGGAACCTTGGGACTTGTCTTTTGTCCCTTTTGTCTTTCAAGGTTCTCGGTTTATCCTGCGCTCAGACGCAATGACCATGAGACATAACACTGTAAGAATATCGTAAAACCATTGAAATCGAATCTTTGAAAAAAAAAATTTTTTCTCGCTATAGATGGTGAAAACTATGGGTATATAACCGATACCAACACGTCACAGAAAAGCAGTGCGACCAAATTAAAAACAAAGGCTTTTAAACCTAAACATAATTTGTTTCCTAATTTTAATTAAATATATTAAATTTATATAAATTGCTTTATTTCCGGAATCTTTCTATTGTTCCACTTTTATTTTTATTTTGAAATACTGAAAAGGGTTGTTTGGGGTCTTTGGTTTTTGGAAGCGAAAGTTCTTTGTCACGACAACGTTGTATTTACATTTTCAAGGTCACAAAGAACCTTGACAAATTTGAAAGTGTGGTAAACAAAAACTGTGTCCTTTTGTCGTAGTTCACTCGGCTGGATAATTAGCCGGTGTCTTGAACTGTAAATAATAACTTTAAAAAAAAAGTTAAAAATAACCCTCCATGAAACACGGAATGGAGGGTCCATCTGAGAAGCTGCCAAACAACTTAGATCTGTATCCCTGCATTTGAAAACCAAAAATCTGATAGTTAAATCATCAGTGTTGAGGTCCTCAAACTTTCTCAGTTTTTGGAAAAAAGTAATCACAATATTGCACTTTTATTGGAATAAATGGCTCAAGTCCAACTTTGAAGGAGGGAAATTTTAAAATGACCGATGTAGAAGACTTTTCAAGTGTATAATTTTTCAGAATTTTATGGATCAATTTGTTTGTCGTGATGGAGTACCAGGCAATTTGCTTAACGAAGCGGAATGGATTATTTAGTAATCAGAGGTTACCACCATTTAACTTTCATTAATAATAAATCGTTTTCCTTGTCTTAAACAGGGGATTCCATTAATTCTGACAGTTTATATACAAAGGAACAACGAATACAGGCCTACGGGCTATTGCTGTAGTTAGTAGATTAGTTTGATCAAGTTGTTCTCGACGATCTTGACAAAGTTGACGCCTTTTGGATCCTTGAATTCCTGTCAAGTTTCTTCGAATTTTTTTTAGTCGAAGTGGCAGTTGTCTTGTAAGTCTTTTTGGGTCAAAGATCAAGTCGTGGCACAGGGCAAAACGATAAGACTGACAACAAACAAAGCTTTTAAAAAAATCTTGACTAAAATGGCAGAAGGAGAAGGGCTTTGGGCAGGGGAAATCGAGAAGAGTTTTCAAGAGGCTTTGGCGATCTATCCACCATGTGGCCGGCAAAAAATCATGTTATCGACCAAGGACAAGATGTATGGTCGAAACGAGTTAATTGCGCGGTACATCTTGATGAAAACAGGCAAATTAAGAACTAGAAAACAGGTTGCCAGTCACATCCAGGTACTGGCAAGGAAAAAAATTCGCCAAATACAATGTAAAATCAAGGACAAGCACCAATACATGTCTGATAGTGTCCAAGAAATGATGACTATGTCTTCAGCTGAAATCTTATCGCCTACCGTCCAACCTCCTTCCGCCATTAATCAATTCTAATGACGACCCCATGGAGAGGTTTCCGCCAAGCTTGCACCACATACCGTCCTACCCAAGCACACAGGCGAGGTATTCGGATCATCGCCACGAGGGAAGTGCGCGCAGTGCAAGTGATCAAAACTCCAACGAGAAAGCGTCACCTCGAACACCACCGCGGTTGCAGTTTCCGGCAGACGATGAATCTCCCGCCCTTAATGAGGGCGCTGAATCACCTGGGTTGGAGCGGGCGAGTTTGCGAGAAAGCGCATTTCAGAGCACCCTCAATTGGGAAGTCCCTGACATTGCAACAGAGATCCAATCTAGAGCAGAAAACTATGTTACATCCGTGGCAGCCACAAGCACTGCCACCGTCACCTCTTGGGAACTGGAACCTGAACGTGGCTATGGATTCAAATGCAAGGAAGAATATTCTACTCCTCCATCCTGCTCTAATATGAGTAGCTCTCAAACTGGACTACAAGAGACACCAACGTTTGAAGATTATCTTGCACTTGATGCCGATCAGACTTGTCCTTCTATAGATTTCTCAGGAATCTAACAGGAATCTAACAGGCATCCTTATGGTGTTAGTAAGTCCTAACCATATTCATAACGAAACGTAAGTCATTGTAGTCTTATATAAATATATACTTTAGATCATTTCAGTTTACATAGTTTATGCAATATAGTTTACTCGAAAGAAATTACCTTGGTAAATCTATTTTGGTTAATAGTCAGGTCGGTGGTCACGGAAAGGCTATCTTCCGACGTAATAATTTCGTCTTCCTTTTTATTTCTGTTCATAACGGCTTATATTGACTTGATTCATTTTGCTTTCTTCAATAATATTTTATTAACAGTTTTGAGAGGTTTTATGGTCCAAACGGGATTCACTCGAGCTAATAGCTTTAGGAGAGAGATGGGTTCTAAAGGTCTGTGAAGTAGCGAGTTCACTGAAAACATAATCTTCCCTCGTTTTAACAGGGCCTAAATTTAAAGCCTTCACTTGTCATATAGATTCGATTCATTGTACATATAACAGCGGTTGAATTGACAACTGACTTAGGATCCCTGACTTAGTAGTTGGTACCTCCTGCTGTTTTAGCTCTACGTGTACCACTGGTTACCACGCTGCCCAGTCAACCATAGTGCAGAAAACTCCGGAAGATTCTAGAACATTGACTGTTTTTCTGGTGAGGGTTCCTCAGTGAATCTGTCTTCCAATCTTCCATGTCTTCTAACTTCTATTCATTGAAATCCGTTCACAAAGTTCTTTGTTTCTAAATACTTTCTTAATGTGTGTCATGTATGTGGCCAGTTCTCAGAAGGTTAAGAGCAATAGGGGAGGGATAAGGTCTATGGAACTATTAAGTCCAGACATAACCTTCTCACGATTTGAAAGGCTCTAAGTACCAAGTCATCAGCTGTCATTTAGAACAAGAATTTTTGTCATTGTAGAATAACTGATTCAGTTAACAATTGAAGTGATCGGTACCCCTGCTGTTTTAGATAAACGTGGACCAAGTCACTACTGCTCGATGAACCATTATCCAGAACTTTCACAACACCAAGAACTCAGCTTTGTCTAAGTTCTTTCAATGGTTTGTAAGTCCTTAGATGAACCCAAATTCCTTTTCGATAGTGGCAGTTACTTAATGAACATCGCTTTTATCAACTTAATTTTTGGCACACCAGGCTCTGCGCCGCCTAGTAAGGTCACTCTCAAATCGTTACACTTCAATTCAAATTGAGTTTTAAAAAAAGAAAAAGAAAAAATGTTGAATGCAGAAAGAGTCACAAAGGATCATATAATTAAATTAGAAATTTTTGTTACTACAAGAGAAGACGCCGTTTTCCCTGATTCAAGGTAATAAACTAAATGGACGATTTGACGTCAATGTATTGGAAAAGTGATCATTTCAATTTGACAATCCCGCCACCCGACCACCTAAAAAGTGTCAACATTTGATTTCACTTTTTACTGGTAGATCGACCTCCAGTTTTTAACTGATTTTTGGATATTTTTACAATAATACTAGTGTCACTTCACGCAATCACAGTCAAACTTTAGTCCTTTCAATTTTTTGGGGCCGACACGCTCGGCGTGGTTTTGTGAAGTTCGCAGGTTTTCGCGCTTCGGTAGCTTACCTGCTAGCAACTCGTAGCCCTATTATTTGTTTTGTATCTACTTTGTAGACATGCTGGGAGTTAATTAAGGTTATTATTTTAAAAGTTGTAACATCAAAGGAACGACAGTCGTGGTACATTTGAATTCTGTTAACTTTATGTTGGAATGAAACCTATTTTGTCTTGCCTACCTTTTCTTAGGTAATATTTAAGTTTTGCTCAATTACCGCTAAATTAAATCTTAATGAAAGTAATTTATTTTAACTTTGAGTTGCAACTAATCGACAGACCCATATACCACGTTGACATACATTTGTTTCTCCGTCAGGCGGAAAATTGAATTTCTTGTTATCATTTTTTATCAGTTCATTCTCGCTCAATCTCTGCTGTTTTGCTTCCTTCTTATTTTTTTAACCAGAATATTTTTCTATATAGCTAGGTATTTTAATTAGTCCAAGATAATTTTTCTCGTCTATAAGAAATAGTTGTATTGATTTCATGCAAAGAAGAAGAAATTAACCGTTACCACAAATAGCCAAATCATTAACCGTAAAAGCCACGACAGTTTTGATCGAGAAGGTACCTCTTTTATCTGAAGTATACTTTTCAAATTAAGAAATGGTACTCCTTTCAAAGACAGTTTTCGATACACTAGTCTGATACTCAACTGGTGAAATCTCTGCCCTAAGTCTGTACTGTATAATTATTTGATGAAATCGGTAAATTTCTTCGCAGACATCTTTCCCCAAGAGTAACCTGGAGAAGGACGGTATCCTGTGCTGTCGGCGACTGACCTAGCGCCTAGTCTCTCGCTTATCAGCAACACAGGAAACCCATTATGTAAAATTTCGGGGACGAGACGCTTGCGGAGGAGGTTAATTCATACTCATATATTTTCAGTTCTCACTAAGTATTATCAGTATCATAACAGTAATTTTAGTATATCTTTAGCACCAATAGAGCGGTTTTCATATGAGTGGGAAACGCGGTACGGTCCGTACCGTGACCGTATCAGTACCTTAATTTCTATAAAAACATTCAAAAATTCTGCCGTAACTGTCGTAACTGTGTCGTGCGGTGACCGTACTACCCGGGGGGGGGGGGGGGGGGGACTCCTATATATAAGAGGACGGGGATGCTCGTCGGAAATTTTGAAAATGATCCCTAAAAGGTACCTGAGTGGGAGTGGCAACAATTCATTTCAAAGGTACCAATTCAAAAACAATAATAAATAATTAAAGTAACGAAACACTTTGTTATCGATGTGCTTTGAAGATTCAATTCAGATCATCGAAATCGTCCCTTTCATGCTTATTTTAGATAGTTTGTTTATATCCCCAAAACAATCCCTAAAAGGTACCAACTATGTCTCTGGTAGTCCAATTAAGTCCGAGACACCCTAAAAGGTACCAGATTGCAGATTTTGACCCCTAAAAGGTACGACGAGCATCCCCGTCCATTTACGATCGGAGTTCCCCCCCGGGCCGTACTGTTTCCCAGTCATACGAAAACCACTCTATTGTTCATTCATATTCAGAACAGCTACGTGCTGTTCCTTATAATCTTAGGAAAGAGTACGGTGTATATATATAACTATGTATAAATTTATTTAAAACTTTATTCGCTGGCTTTTAATAGAATGCTGACAAGTTAAACGACGGTTGTTGACTGCCTTGATCTGCAACCATCTTGAAAGGTATCATGTAAGTACTTCATGTAAGACTCCAACACTAAATCTGAAAACTGTTTATGTATTTCTTGAGGTCTTACATGAAATACTGTCCCCGATTCTGTGCATGAGAGTGGCAACATTGTGGTAATTTCTTAATGCTGTCCAAGATGGCTACAATGAAAAAAATATTGTATAAAGCTGTAAAAATGTTTTTATATTATATATGCAGGCATAATCTATTTTTTGCTATTTTTGACCGTTAATTTTCGATATCTATCGTTTGCGTAGTTTGGTTAGGCCATTGTCACGTTTTTTAAAACGTGATATTAAAATATATACCATAAAGATATTAAAATATCTTTACGCTAAAACAAAGCTATTTTGTTATTTAGATTTATTCGACTGATTTCATACGGTCAGTCTTTTTGGCTCTTTATTGATTCTGAGGGACTGGACACAAGATGCAACTTTTTCTTGCAACGGTGCGCGCACAGCAGAATGGTAGGTGTGTCAACACGTGGAACTGTTGCGTGTAACGTTGTACGTGAGGATCTTTGCTGACGTCATGTGTTTACATTCTGCTTCATTAGCATACGGTTAAAAATCGATAAAATTACAAACTGAGTCCAAAACTTTTAAGAGCTTTTTAATATAAGTAATCTACGAAATTTTTAGCTCTTTGCATGCAATATTGTGCGAGATATTCAGCTTCCAATTTGCTTTCAAATTTCTGGGTGGCAAAAGCGCTAATGAGCCCATATACAGTGTATTCTCTGTAAAATTTAGAGTTTTTAAAACTGCAACACGCAAAAACTATTGCTTGTGCCACACTCAAATTTCAAAAGAAAGCTAGTTTTGTCATGCCCTTTCAATATTCAGAGGTGATTTGGTGTTTATTTGGTTGAAAAGAGAAATGCCTATGCTAATGAGCAAAAACTGTAAACAAAGATCCACCTATAGCGGAAGTAGAAACGAGTTGTCAAGGGTTTCACCCAGTGCTCTTACCAGGAACGTTACAGGAAGTAAAATATACCCATATCCTTATGACGTGCAATACCTATCAGGATCCGTTTGGAAGTTTCTTTTGGTATGCAAATGTTAGAACTCCTTTAAGAACACAAAGACAATTGTGAAAACTACTAGCATAGAAAAGTTACCGAAAAAGCAAAAACATCATCGGGTAGGGATTTATTTCATCAACGCCAAGAATATCTTGTTGTGCGCAATCTCGCAAGAAAAGTTCCATATGTGTCCTGTCTTTAAAAACTAAACGATTTACAATGCTATGCTAATGAACGAAAACTACTCTAGGCCGCTTTTCAAACCCTCTGTGCGTAGTAAATTAGCATTTAAGGCTTATGTAGTTTACCGCGCACACAGGTTTTGATAAAAGAAGCGTTTACATACCATGGTAAACATCTATACCATGGTAAACGTACTCATATTTGTCACAAGTTTCCAGCTCTCCTCCGAGAAAGCTCGTTGTCATCGATTTCTTTTTAATTAATACAACAACACGGAGGAAAATCAATGTAATGACTCGATCGAGTTACTTTCATGGATGAGAGCTACACTAGGAATATCATACACTCTTATCATATGATCCGTATTTGACGACCCGCGCGCGCTCATGAGAAGATCCTCGGAAAGTCACGTGACAGGGCACATTCGGATTTTCGAAATCGGAAAAAAACGTATACGGGCCCTGACCAGCACGCGCGCGTTTAAAATAGAAATAAAGTTAATAAAATTATCAAAAAGTCACGGGTCGGACGGGAAAATATTTGGTTCATGGTCATTATTTTATGGATCGACCTCGCTGCGCTCGTTCCGTACTGCGATACCCTTAAGCCAAATATTCCGTAAGTACTTAGGTGTATGCAACACCAATTGTATGTAACACCAGGTGTACCAAATAGATTTTATATCAATGGATGTATCATCTATTGATACACTTTATGTTGCATACACCAAGTACTTACCAAATATTCTCCCGTCCAGGCCTCTTACTCGGTCAAGTACATAATTCTCAAAGTATGCATTCTTTTACATATATTTAAAATAAAACATCTCAAACTTCTAGTTCTGTTTGTTCGTGTAGTAAACTAATACCGGCTTGCAATTAAGTGGCGACATCTTGGATGAACAAAAGATTTCTCATTAATATGTCTAAAATATTGTTCGCGATCCAACATGCATGGTTACTGCTTCATTCTCGAGGGAATGTTTGAAACCCAGCAATTGATTGTCTTGAGGAGACCCAGCACCAGGTACGGATCCACACCCACTTATGCCGATTTACAGACACGGGGCAGGTTTTTAATCCTGGGGCCGGTTGTACGAAGGTTGGATAAAGTTATCCACCGGATAAGAGTTATCCACTGTATAGATTTTGTATAGATTTTATCCGCTGGATAAGGATTTATCCGCTGGATAGCGCTATTCACCCTTCGTACAACCGGCCCCTGTTCTTTATAAGTATTTTTGCATAGTGGCTGGTGATCACGCCAGGGAACCACAAATGAAGGAATAACCCAGCTGCGCATATAAGGATTGCACCGTGTGCCAACGTAGGGTAGGTTTCGTATGACTGTTAAAACGGCACCGCACACGGTCACCACGACACGGGTACAACAGGAATATCGAATGTTTTTATAGACGTCACAGCACTGGCACGACAACGGCACGGTCCTTTTCACACTCATACGAAATCTGTTCTAGTATCCGTGTAGCCTGCGTTGCTGGAGGTCTGCGGTTTTTGTTCCTTTCATGCAGTATGTGTGCGTGTGTGTCGTATGTATCCTAAGTATCCATTGTATCTATTGTATCTAATGTATCCTATGTATCCAATGTATCTAATGTATCCTATGTATCCTGTGTACCCTATGTACCTTATGTATCCTACGTATCTAATTTATCCTATGTATCCTATGTATACTAAGTATTCTATGTATCTAATGTACCCTATGTATCCTATGTATCTAATGTATCCTATGTATCTTATGTATCCTATGTATCCTATGTATCCTATGTATGTTATGTATCCTATGTATCTTATGTATCCTATGTATCTTATGTGTCCTATGTATCCTACGTATCAGCTACGAATAGCTATTTAAAAAAACATCTAATTGACGAGGCTTCCTACAATTTCTCTAGTGCTCGACCGGTCAACTAGAAACGGCTGTAGTTCTTACATGAAAGCACCTACAGTTATGACCTTTCGTTCACTTACTACATAAAGATTTTAATGGTATGTGTTTTGTTTACATCGGGGTTACCATAGCGACGAAACGATGACGTCACCGTTTTAGATTCCAAGCAATTTTACGCGTTTTTTGACCTAAACTTTTAAAACGACATACAAGGCGTTAATATTTAGGAATTTGGCTAGTAGCATACGAGTTTTTATCGTGTGGATAGGGTTTGTGCAAATACAACCCATAGTATTTTTCATTTTATTGCGTTTGCATTTCCGTCGCTCGTGTAAACTAGGTTTATTAGAGAAAGAGTGTATTCCCATCAGCGAGGCGTCCACCAGGTGGGAGATCCCTATAAATTTTTTGCTGTTCCTGTCACACCCTTCTTCTTCTCCTTATTTTTTGTGTATGTATGGTTGTCGTTTTCTTTGTGACGAATTTAATAAACATAAACAATAAAAGCACTAACCAAATCAACTCGACTTTGACTCGACTCTCCTTTATTTTGCACTATTTTCCTTTTTTTCACATTTGTAGAGGTATAATATATATTAAAAAATCAGTATAATAACAATGAAGACCGACCTCCTCCACTTACGATTTACAATACATTTATCAATATTATATTCGTCTTTATTTTAACCGACCTCTTGCAATTGTCCTCTTACAGTTACAATCATAAATTTACACAGTTTTGTAAATTTTTGCATGGAATTTGCGCTATAGAAATAATAGTCCAGCAATTTGGTGCAGAAAAATGGCCTAATTGTTCACTTTGAGGTAAAAGCACCAAATTTGGCACAGTTGTAGTATTCGATGAGCTGATTAATTTAAGCTATGGATCCCACTTGAATTCGTCCAGGGGGGGTCAAATTTGACACTTAGGGGGGTAGGGTAGGTCAAATCTACCAAGAAAATTATAAAATGCAGACAACACCACCCAGACAGTGCAAAACATACCAAAAGTTTGCTGTTGGATCTGTTTGTTAAGTCTAGCTATGGATCCATCCAAGATTCGATCAGGGGGGGCTAAATATTTCACTTTGGGGGGTAGGGTAAGTCAAATTTACCTAAAATAATCTAAAATGCAGACAACACTACCCAGACAGTGCGAAACTTACCAAAAGTTTGCTTTTAGATCTGTTTGTTAATTCTAGCTATAACACCGTCCAATTTTTTATCAGGGGGGGTTGAGTATCACACTTAGGGGGGTAGGGTAAGTCAAATTTAACTGGGCTAAAACAACCTAAAATGGAGACAGCACCACCCAGACAGTACGAAACATACCAAAAGTTTGCTATTGAATCTGTTTGTCAATTCTAGCTATGGCACTGTCCATAAGATTTGATCAGGGGGGTGCTAAATATTTCACTTTGGGGGATAGGGTAAGTCAAATTTACCTAAAATATTTTAAAATGCAGACAACACTACCCAGACAGTACAAAACATACCAGAACTTTGCTTTTAGATCTTTTTAGATTGTTAGTGTACGTCTTCTCGGATAAGGAGGTTAAACCGTAGGCCCCGTCTGCTTTCACTCTAACCCTTCTTGTATAGTGGACGTAAAAGATCCCGTTGTACTGTTTGCAAAGAATAGGGGATTGTCGCCCGGTACAACAGTCTGTCCTTACTAACAAACTCTTAGCGTATTTGACTATATACATATAGATATTTGCGCTATATAAATGCAAAAATTTCATTTCATTTCATTTCTAGTTATGGTTCCACTCAACAGTCTATCGGGGGAGTGAAAACGATTGACTTTCATTTCAAAACATTTGCAAATTAAAAAATAACTGTATAAATTGAAAACTTTCTTTGTTTAGAATTGTCCATTAAGTTTATCGATGTCAGATCATTAGCTGACTAAAGTTCAAGCTGTGCGTCAAGCCCAACATCCTCGTTGTCTGTTTCACCACTACTGTTTTCTTCACTTTCATCATTCATCTGTTGTGTCATTTTCTTCGTCCTGGACTTTGGAACTGGTTGATGCTTCACCTTTTGCTTTCAATATCTCCGCCACCTGCTGTAGACGTTCCTTTAATGTCTTGGTGAAAACACTTCTTTCTATTAGCCACACCAATGGGTCTAGGTGCAGACGTTTTACAAGATTTTTGGTGAAGTCTGCGTTTATTCTCTCAACAGCAGTGAAAGATTTATTCTCTTGAATACAGTCAAAAATCTGGGAGGCGACTTCAGTGGAAGTTAAATTCCCCAGCAGAGAACGAGCTCTTTGCTTTAGACGCTTATCCTTGTTTTTTCTTATCTTTTTTCGATTCTCTTTCTTTCTTCTTGAAGAAGCCGCTCTCGCCGCCTCCGTGTGCACAGGGAACCTCTTTAGTAGTTCGATGTGGGTGGTCGTGAGCTTCGTAGAGGTAGACTGCAGCTCTTCATTGATCGTAGCAACTTTTTCTTTCACGCCTTCTAAATAGGCGAACTCATCCTCTGCGTATAGCTTTACTGTGTGGTTATCTGAGAAGACGTCCTTGCGTTTGGCTTCGATTGACGCCAGTAATTCAGATGCTTTCGCTAAGGCACTGTTTACATCACTTAAACAAGAGTTACACTTCGCCACGTCGACGCTTGAACAGTTCTCTATATGGATGGGGGGGGGGGGGGGGGATCACAAAATTTGCCAGCCCTTATGAGGGGGGATCGGTAAAAAGTTCAAACCTTTTGGGGGAGGATCAGATCAAATGTTTTATAACTGTGATAAAATCCTCACACCCCCCCCCCCAGGCGATAAATAATGACAGGTCCCTTATGGTTCCACTCAACAGTCTATCGGGGGAGTGGGGGGGGGGGGGGTTGAGTATCACACTTATGGGGGGTAGGGTAAGTCAGATTTACCTAAAACAACCTAAAATGCAGACAAATTAGAGTTGCTCTCACGTTTGTTAAGGGTTCTTTATATTTTCTATCGTGCATCTATCACGCCACAGGCACGCGGCTTTCTGTAGTCTAACTGATAAATATATAGGTAGAAAAATGTGAAGGACTTCGTTTAACATCGATAGTTTTGTTAGCTGAGCTTTCATTCCAGCATGGTTACATAGCTTTGATAACAGACTGAAATGGTACAGTGTATCAAGTGCCACCATATCACATGCACTGAGCTTACCCAAGAGTACTGTGACATTATTAAAATGCTATTCTTATGAAAATCTTAACGTGTTTGTTGTGTGTTATAAGCTCAAATAGGCTATAAAGTTCAAACAAACATTGGTTTCAAAAAATAAACTTCTGCATCTACATTTTGTTTTAAAAATTCTTAAGGTGAAGTCACACGCGCCATCGAGAACAAGGCTCTGGAAAAAATTCTTTACAAATATCAAGCAAAAAAGATGACGAACGTTTGTTTTAGGAATTTTTTGAAAAATCTTGAGAAAATACTATCTAGCTTCAAAGCAGAGGCCTTGTCAGTGTGAAGCTCACCAGAGCTTTATCAAGAGAGCATAAATAAGAGGGAAACTTGTTAATGGGGCGCGCGCCATGATGATTCTCATCAGTGCTATATTTTAGTAACCAGATGCAGTTAATTTTCGTTCTACCCTACTCCCATGCGTCATAATTTGACACTTTAGGACCCACAAAAACCGTTTAGTGCAGATATGTGTTTTCAAAAACAGCGTTAAATCAAAGTTTTCTTAGCTCTGCTGTTGTTTATATTATCTAGTATCAAAAGTGTGTAATTTTTGCTAACAAACGAACAATTTTGATGGAAAAACAGGCAAAAACGTCGAGGATTTTGTTGTGTTTTTGAAAGAAATTTTAGCGGAAATGCGCGCGCTACTGATGTGTGTCACATGTCATTGAGTTACTCCAACATTTTCACTCATTTCGATGAGAAAAACTTATTTATGTGTGTTATTAATAGGACATCAGATGGCTTTTTTTGTGGAATCTGGAATAAATTTGATATCGATTGTGTGATTTTATGAAGCTCAAATCGGCAAATTCCACTCATTCAAATTTTCAATGCACGAGAGTAGGGTAAGACGAAAATTAAACTGCATCCGGTTACTAAAAATAGCACAGATGGGAATCATCACGGCACGCGCCCCATTAACAAGTTTTCCTCTCTTATCTTATGTTGGCTTTATTCATAGAACTGGAAACTGTCTTGGAGACCTTCAACATAGAACATAGAATATTTTGGGAGATCTCTACCAAATATTAATCAGCCGATCTCTTCATTAATTAATTTGCTGGTACCTTTTGACACTTTCTCGTTACAATTAGCTGTATTTCACGTTTTTAGCTAAATTTGCCTTACTCTCCCCCCTTAGTGTCCCAACTCCCTTTCCCCACCTCTGACCACCTCTGATAGAATTTTGGATGGATGCATAGCTAGAATTAATTTAGGCCCTGTTTATATGGAGAAAGGTTGTCACGTCTATCTAAGACATCCCCCACCCCGAGACAATTTCACAGAGCATGTACATGGAATGAAGTAATACTTTGGCCCCGGAGACAAGGAATGAAACATTTCCTTTGTTTTTGTTCGAGCTGTCTCGCCCTGGACAGACGAGTTATGTGTTTATATGAGAAACTTGTTCTGCCTGCCAGGGTTACACTATCAGCCGATCGAGACGAGACAACTCATCCCTGAGTTGTTTCATTTAACTGAGATGAGTTAAATTCTCCATAGGAGAAATACACGAAAACTCATCTCGCCCAGGGTAACTCGGTTAGCCGAGACAACATTTCGCCATATAAGCAGGAGCTAAGAGATCTAAAACATTCTGGTATGCCTGGCGCTGTCTGGAAAATATTTTCTGTGTTTTGAATAGTCCACTTTCGACATATGTTTGAGTTGCCACACACAAAAGAATCAGTTTGAGGCTCTGGGGAATAATGCTTTGTGGTGCAAGACTGAACATTTGTTTAGTTGCTCACCACTAAGCATTATTCCCCTGAGCCTCGTACTGAATATTTTGTGTTGGGCTGTTGGGTGGAACCATAACTAGAACTAACAAACAGATCTAATAGCAAACTTCTGGTATGTTTCGTACTTTCTGGGTAGTGTTGTCTGCATTTTAAAATATTTTAGGTAAATTTGACTTACCCTACCCCCCTAAGTGTAACATTTAGCTCCCCCCGAGAGAATATTGGACAGTGCCATAGCTAGAATTGACAAACAGATTCAATAGCAAACTTTTGGTATGTTTCGTACTGTCTGGGTGGTGCTGTCTCCATTTTAGGTTGTTTTAGCCCAGTTAAATTTGACTTACCCTACCCCCCTAAGTGTGATACTCAACCCCCCCTGATAAAAAATTGGACGGTGTTATAGCTAGAATTAACAAACAGATCTAAAAGCAAACTTTTGGTAAGTTTCGCACTGTCTGGGTAGTGTTGTCTGCATTTTAGATTATTTTAGGTAAATTTGACTTACCCTATCCCCCAAAGTGAAATATTTAGCCCCCCCTGATCGAATCTTGGATGGATCCATAGCTAGACTTAACAAACAGATCCAACAGCAAACTTTTGGTATGTTTTGCACTGTCTGGGTGGTGTTGTCTGCATTTTATAATTTTCTTGGTAGATTTGACCTACCCTACCCCCCTAAGTGTCAAATTTGACCCCCCCTGGACGAATTCAAGTGGGATCCATAGCTTAAATTAATCAGCTCATTGAATACTACAACTGTGCCAAATTTGGTGCTTTTACCTCAAAGTGAACAATTCTTGCACCAAATTGCTGGACTATAATAAATATTATTAAAGTTTATTAGCAGGATTTTAGATCATTTGGTTCAGATTGCCATACTAATGATCTAATTTCAGGGCTTTCAAAATTATTTGAACTAGACGGTGAAGTTAATAAAGTAGGGGACTGTGTCCATTAAAGGTCAAGTAAAAGTATTAATTATATGTTTTTTATAGTTGCCGGTGGTTAACTGCGAAGCAACCGCCGGGACTCCGGCAGCTGCCGGCTTATTTTGAAAGCCCTGAATATATCTTTCTTGCTCAGAAAAAAAAATCTTAAACATTGGTTTTGTTTCTGGACTACTTTTTCCAGTACATCTTTATAGATGTTCCCCCGGCCACCTCATGCCATAGACTAGGTATGGATAAATATAAGAGCACAATACAGACCCAACGTTTTAAAATTAACGCAATGCCTTGGTTTATAATATAGAATTCTATCAATGATGTGTACATAGGACATAATTGAAACTAGTTCGACCACGTTTTCCATTTAAATTCATGCAAAGCTTTCGGACATAATTGTCCATCTTCAGGATAGAGATGGAATAACGTTACTTGCGCAAGCTATTTGTACATGGAATATTAGTTAGGATATATTTAATTTTATCAATTTAATTTATATTTGTTTATTTTTATAGTTATCTTTTAATTTAGCATTTTCGTTTTATTGTTCGATGTACAAATAGCTAGAGCAATAAGTAATAACAGTCCGTCATTGCCTTGAACACGGACAGTTATGTACGAATACTCGGCATGAATCAAAAAGCAAAACGTATAGTCGAACTTTTTTCAATAACATTGTGACTATTGAAAAAAAGTGCGAGAACTATAGCCAAATGGCGTTCCAATCGCCGTCGTCTCATCAGAACATTTAACTGTGGTTATATTTCCCTTACCAACAGTTGTCATGGTAACTATTGTTAAAGTGTGTTAAGTATAGTCAAATGTTCTAATGCCCGCGGTCACATCAGAACATTTAACTACAATCCAATTTATACGACAAACGTTTTATGGCACGGCGGTTGTCATGTAAATCGGACTATCGTTAACCCACCTTGAACAATGGTTACCATGGTGACAACTGTTACTAAGGGAGAGATAACTACAGCTAAATGTTCCAATGCGGTTACCGCGGTCTTATCAGAACACTTCACTGTGGTTCACCCTCAACATGGGTTGTCAACAATTGGTAACCAGTGCCTGCGGTCTCTTCCGAACATAAAATCTATACCACACTCACCTTTGACCATGGTTACTATGGTGACAACCAATGTTAATTATAAGAGCAAGATAACTGCAGTTAAAATGTTCCAATGGCCAGGGTCACAGAACATTTAACTGTAGTTATCTCACTCTTATTCTTGGTTGTAAACCATTGACTACAGTCACAGAACAATTAACTATAGGTAGCACACCCTTAATTAACAATGATTAACTTGTCAGCAGCCATTGTTAATGGTAAAATCACAGTTTAATGTTCTGTAAGACCGCCGCCATTGTACAAAAATCTTATCTAAGCTGAAAATGCCAGTAACATGGAACATGCTTACACTAGGAAAGGGTGACTCTAGCCGAAGGAATATCTACCATCAGAAAAGACAACAAAAGGGCTAACACCTTAGTATTTGGGTAGTCCTACCTTAGTGTAAACATGCTCTTAGTCTCTGATCAAAATTCAAGATGAATTTGGAATCGCATCTTTTTTGCTATGGTGCAGACTTCCGTGCACACCAACACGGCGCATTTTCTTTCTAAGGCGCGAAAAAGTTTAGTACTTCATGTATGAACCCATGAAATGACACCTTCAAGTTACGCAAATTAAAGATTCCACCGAGTTACCGAGTCGAGTGTTACTTGAATAGTAACCCCGAAAACAAAGAAAAAAAGACGAGTTTTCAAATTTATTCAAAAAATTTCAAAAGACGTTGTCCTTCAATGATGTCGGCTCCACTTGGATCTCCTCGAGGTATTCCAGTTCTCGAGATTTTGGACACTTCACCATGGTTACTAGGACGATCTTTTACGCACAATACGCAGGACGTTAGGGCTGGAAATGACATCGTTCGATAATCACCACCTGAATCGAAACGAAAGAAATACATAATTAGACATGCGACCACAGGGAGCCCGGCTTTTAAAAATCGTAAATGAATACATAAATCAATTTTAATTGATTAAAAGTACATTGGGTTTCCTGTGTTGAGACTGTTACTAGAGAGAGTTACTCAACACAGGAAACCCAAAGTACTTTTAATCAATTAAAATTGATTTATTTATTCATTTACGATTCTTAAAAGCCGGGCTCCCAATGATGTGACTTAGACTGATGCTAAGAGTTGGAGATATAGACATCATGCGATCTTGCATTGAGGAATGACATTTTTAAAAGCGGACTAGGCCGACAACACACTACCTTGGAATCCTGGACAAAAATCAACGTTAACAGCAGATGAAGACCAATGATCTTGTAGGTGCCCAACAAAGAGATCGAAGAATATGTGCTGGAACTTCTCAAGTTGCAAACATCTGAAACGATAAAGAAATCACTTACGGTAAAGTGGTTGAGAAGAAATGGAAAGAATCAAAATGGAAAGAATTGACGATGACAGACAGAGTTTTACGTGATTTATTTTTATCAAAAGTTTATCAGCATTTTTTTTACTTCATTGTATTTTATTTTTTATTTGATTTAGTTTAAAGTTTAGCTTAATTCATTAATTGATTTACTTCTCAAAATTTTATCAAAATTAGTTCAAATGAAAAAGATTGAAGAAATAAAAAAGAAAAGAAAGAAACGGAAGTAAAGTGAAATTATATCTTGTCTTTGGTCGAAGAGCCGTCACCAAATGCTTCCATTCTCATATTGGGAACTCCTCGTTCAGTTGCAAACATCGATCTGGAATGATAAATTATGACAAGTTTCTAAACAATATGACAAATTTTGCATTTTGGCACCATATTTTCTCGTAACGGCATGCGAGGAAAAATTGTCGTTGCAAATCGTCTTGTGAAACACGTGGAAACACGAACACCCAGTAGTCATCAAACAATCGTTGAACACAACTGAAAAATACTCGGCAAGAAAAAATGTTAGTAAACCCTGAAAGAGATGTAGAGTCCAAATACTAAATCCACGAAACATAACTGAAATGCATTGTGGCAAAAGAATCCACCGTTTTACTGATAGCTATATACGGTTGCGTTAGAAAAAAAGTTGTAGATTTAGTCACTCGTGTTTCATGGATCGAGTTTTGGTCTCTATGGTGTGTTAGATCAAATAGAAAAAACGAGAAAAGAATCTAATTCTAAAGGAAAATGATAATCTGATGAGCAACGTTGCAAACACCTGAAATAGAAAAGGGAAAGGATAAGTAGGAATCTAAAAAGGAAAACAAGTTAAAAAATGTTGAAAACAACTGAAAAATATACTAAAGGAAAATGTAGTTAGTAAAAGCTGAAAGAGATGTAGAGTTCAAATACTATATCCATGAAACATCACTTGATAATGCAGAAATCGTTTATTTATAGCCAAACGAGAAAAAACTCATATGCGTTATGGTTCATAGATAGAGTTCTTGGACTCTATGGCGTGTTAGTAAATCAACTGAGAAATACAAGACGGGAAAAAATCTAAATGGAAAAGGAAGAATAGAAAAACGTTGCAAACAGCTGAAAAAGAAAAGGGAAAATATAAGTAAAACCTGAACCAGGAAAACGCGTTAGTAAAAACGTTGAAAACAACTGAAAGAGTACCAATTAAAAGGAAATATGTGTTAGTAAAGCTGAAAAAGATGTAGAGTTCAAATACTAAATCCATGAAACACTACTTGATAAATCGGAATTAAATAAAAGCAGATGAACAAGCTAGACGAAATATCGATTTCGCCTCAGTTTTGTGTTTCAATGGATTCACTTTTTGAACTCTATATATTGTTAGTCGATACAAGTAAACAAATATATCAATGAACTGTATGTACACAAAATATATAATAATCAATGTCAATAAAAGCGTCGTATAAGACATAATACCAATGCTGCAAATGAAAGTGTTAAATCACAAATAGGAATAATTAAGTAAATGACACCAAGAACAGCAAAAGATAAACTTTATTCGCGCTTTAATTTTGCGTGTGATTGTGTGATTGTGGTTCGGTTACAATACATTACATGGTTGAAAAATTGAATAAAAAAGGTAAAGTAAAAACGTTAACCCAATGCGTCAATGCTATGTGTACATTCAAGCCATTATATTGCCCCATGCAGGCCGATATTTCCCCATAAGTCACAGCTATGGTTTACACTCATTCACACACATTGCCGGAAACACAGTACATCTATGGTGCACGCCCACTCATACACACTGCCGGAAGCACATGCAGTCAATATCTACATTACATATACAGCCTGATATTTCCCCAATTTGATTTTATTCCCCTACCTAAATCAACAGATAATCATAACGTACAATACATGTATATCTATGGTTCACACTCACTCACACACATTGCCGGAAACACAGTGAATGTTTACATTAAAGTTATATTAACATATAGTTCCCAAAATCAATCCAAAGTTTGTGATGAAGTCTCGTGCATGAAGCCAGTTGATAAGATACGCCTATGAATTCTGGAAAATCTGTAAACCAATTTGTCTGAAGAAACCCTACGACAAGTCTGAAGAAGTCCAACTGGTCTTTAACGAGTCCAACTCGTCTTTAATGTTTTTAAAGAAATTCAGCTCGTGGAATTCAGAACGGGGAAGCCGTTGTAACGCTGGTCCCGAGTGGACCGGGCCGGAAACATATACCTAATCCTAGACCTATCCTAGAAAATAAAATCTCCGAGAAAAGATCAGGAAAAAAAAAAGAAAAAAGAAAAAGAACAAAAGAAAAAAGAAGAAAAAAAAGGAAAAGAAAAAGAAAAATAATTTAAGTCGAACGGAAGGAGCCAGGATCACAGCGCAAGTTCTGCCATCCACTCCAAAATAAAGAAAACAACAAAAGTCAAGTGCAAAAACTCGTCTTTTGTCGTATATTTAAATTGATGATAATGATGCAACTACTGCCAATCAGCCAAAATTTCCATCCTAAATTCCTTATCTAAAGCTACCACTTAAAATAAAAAAGCTATGGTACTTGAATACTCGTCGTCGCAACCCAGTTTGGTTGTTCTTGGTAGACTTGGCTGAAATGGAGAAGGTGCAAATGCAATGGTATCACAATTTGTGACAAACCATGTCATTTACGTTGGGTTAGGCCGGGCCAAAACAAATTTGATCAACACTAAATTTGGGTGGAGCTAATCTAGAGTACGACCATTACCGTCGGAACGCACAACAGTGGACTGGGGCGTGGGGGGGGGGGGGGGGGGTGGAGATAGTCGGGAATAAAAACGTAAAAGTAGTTGTGCGTACCGACCGACGTTGCATCCCGACCAGCGCTAACCTAAGACCTAAGACGCCAGAAATCTAAGCGCCCTACGCGCTGTAGTTTAGGTGTATGCGTTGTATGTAGACCGATCAGTTAACAACTATAATGGTCGAACTCTACATCTAAGATCACGACACAGACTCAGACTACAAAGGAGGTCTCTCAAGTTGAGAGTAAGGTCGGTCAGGTCCATTCCATCGATCGTTGATCCAACGTGTTCCTCTCGTAGGCCTAAGTATTTATTGAAAACTAACCTAAGCAGACAAATTGACCCCGGCCGCCGAGTGGCCGGTCAAAAAGCTAATAAATCCGACCTATTTTAAAAGTGGTAGCTTGCTCTAATGCAACTCGCTGGTTCCATGTATTAATCATGGATCCTCCTAGCCCTAGCTAATTCTAATTGAAATTTTCATACTTTTAGTTTAATTAGACTACTAGATGAAATGGACTCTTTCACTTGTGACTACAAGACAAAACGAGAATGAAAACAATGCATCAGCAGCAACATACACAGACAGGTTTACAAAACACCTCCAACACAGCCTACAGCCAACAGGCGCCCGACATGACACGCCATATTTGCAAGCAAACAGACGAGTGCAGGCCATGAGGGGCGTCTGATTTCGCAGGCACAAAACAACGTTGAAACAAATATGAACATATAACAACACTGAACGAAAGGCGATAAGGACAATTTAATTCATCACACGTAAAAAGAATCTATTTCTAATTCATATTTTAAATGATTTAAAATATGAATTTTTGTTGTGAGTTGCTTTTACTAGTTAACACCTCTCCACACTCACACAACACAACCAGAACCTCGAGGAAGTCAACAAATACAGCCAATTAAATAAACGACTGATTAGAAAAATTATCCTAGAATTTGGTTTACCCGAGGTCTGTTGCGCATACTAACCCTGGTGTCTTCGTTTGTCATTGCAGCTAGAAAAATGTGGAAAACAATTGATTAATTAATAGTTGATAAAATTTGTTAATTTGCAAACATTGCAGCGAGCACAAGGATTCAGTAATTTTGACCCTCAACTATTTAATATAAAACATGAGGCTGAAACTTCTTCTCTCGGAAACATGTTTCCGTAACGTTAGTCTTCCTTCTTTAATCACTTGACTATAGTAAAACGGCAAGTTTCAGGGAAGTAACTGAATGGCTCTTCAACTATTCCCGCTGTATAAGATTCTGCTAGACCAGGGACTTTTTGAAGTCTTGAATTGTATTCTAAAGCAGTCTCGGCCTAATACAAACTTGCAAGTAGCAAAGCAAAACACGTTTAATCTCAACATCGTTTCAACAAGAGTATCGATCGAACTTTCTTCGGTAGCGGCTCAAAGCACATGGTAGCTCAGTTGAACTTTAAATACAATTTATCTCGCTTTTATAACAGTTTTGTCTTTGCAAAAACACAAATATTGGCTAGTAATAGCAAAGTTTCCAAAATTGAAAAATCCTCAAAGAATCTTGAGCAAAAACATTTCAGTTCTACTTACCTTTGGTATCGCTGCAGTTTGAATTCAAATTTCTTCTTCATTGAAATATGTATATTTTACTTGCTGTCACGTGGTCAGTCAAATGATTTTCAACCAATCAAAAGCACAAAATTTTGTAGGCGTGTTTTTCGAGCGCTTTCTGATTGGTCAATAACAAAGTTGTCGGCAGGCGGGAAAATCGTGCAAGGAGTTATGCACGCGTACGCGCGCGTGCAAAAAGAACGTGTGAAACTTTTCATTCTTAATTTACGTCGCAGCAAGATAATGTTCCTGAAAACTATCAAAAACTTTTCTCTTCTGTTATTCGATTCAAATGAGATTTTTAGCAAAAAAGTGCAGTCGCATGTACGTAAAAGCGAACGTTTTATGAATGACTGGGCGAAGGCCCAAACACATGTACAAAATCTATTCTAGTCAAGCAAACGGCCGGCAAGGAATGCGGAATTAAGGTGGTGATATGATTGTTTTAACCGTCCATCTCATTGGTTAAAACATGAAAATCTTCCAAAACTTCAACAGTTAGCGCATTTGTTTCTATTTTATTTAATATCTGATTCCCTTTTCCGAAAAGCTTTCCTAAGTTTTAATATATATAACGCAATTTCTATGTGGGAACTTGGCAGATTGGAAGCGTCTCTTGGTTTTGTTTTGAACGCTTTTGGTTGGGCGAAATTTTTGAATAATAAAAAATAAATAAATAAAAAGTATTTTATATAGCGTCAATATCCGAAAGTTCAACTACACTTTGCTACACCCCAGTTTAAAAAAGGTTAAAAAGTGATTTTAAATTTTAAATTTATCAATGCAATGATTTTTTCTTTGTTTTGTAAAATATATATACATATACACATGTATACAAGCATTATAGACAAGGCGCATTTTCGAGAAATCAGATATCTGGAGGCATTTTGGGGTAGAGGCTGGTGACATAACTATGCTAAACTGATTTTTCATGCTGAATGCCAATATGACTGTTACCAAGACGTATTCTGCAATCTTAAATGACGTAATTTGTGAATTGCTACAGTCATTTCATACTAACGGCTTTTTCATGTAATTCTAAAAGTTCCCAAACTTAAAAACAATTACCATAGCTGGAAAGAGCACATCAAAATTAGTAAAACTGTGAAGTTTGAAGGATATAAGTTGAAAAATCAAGGAGATACGAATTTTCAAAAAACGAAATTTTGTATGAAAACACTTACAGTTATGCAAGAGATACAAACAAATTTCGATTTTTGAAAATTTTGATATGCTCTTTCCAGCTATGGTAATTGTTTTTAAGTTTGGGAACTTTTGGAATTACATGAAAAAGCCGTTAGTAGAAATGACTGTAGCAATTCACAAAATACGTCATTTACACGTATAAGATTGCAGAATATACGTCTTGGTAACAGTCATATTCGGATTCAGCATGAAAAATTCAGCATGAAAAATTAGTTTAGAATAGTTATGTTACCAGCCTCTACCCCAAAATGCCTTCTGTACTTTTTGCGATCGACTTTTTCAGTTTTGCGCCTTGTCTATTACATAATTGGCACAAACACGACTTTGAGTTTAGTTTAGATTGTAAATTTTAAAAAGTATGTTTATTAAAAGTTAAATAGAAAATTAATTACTACTGTATGCCTTTTTAAAAAGAAAAGTTTTAAGCTCGCGCTTAAAACAAGAAATATCCAGACATTGTCCGATGGCTGAAGGAATGCTGTTCCATAGCTCAGGAGCAGCATTCGAAAAAGCTCGTTTGCCATACGATTTTAGTCTGAAAGAACCTCTGGTTAAGAGATTAAATGATTTAGATCTAAGGGAACGAGGTGGGACATATGGCTTTACAAGTTCACTATTAAAAATATGAAGGAGCACAGTCATATAAGGCCTTGAAAATAAGTAAGAGTATTTTTTATTCGATACGTTGTTCAACAGGTAACCAATGTAGGCGATAAAGAACAGGTGTTATGTGGCCATGTTTGTGACAACCAGAATCTAGACGTGCTGCATTTTGAACTCGCTGACGTTTTTGAATTCTCGTTCGAGTTGCGTTCACGTTGCGATCACACTCACGTTAATTACTATACGTTCAAATACCTTACGTTCGCATAAACATATACCTACAGTCGGTACGTTTACGTAAGAAGATGCGTTCACACCGGTGCGAGTTGCATTCAAGTGCGATTATAGTACCATTCCTGAGCTTAATTAGGTTCTCAAAACAGTTTGGGTGTGGCTTATGCAAGAATGCATGAGATTATAGAAGACTTCTAATACAAAATTTTATTCAGTATATTTTGATACACTATAAGAGACTGCTAATAAAGTTATCAGTATATTAGATAGTTTTTAGTAATATATATATTAAAACGTTCCTTATAGAGTAGTTTTCAGTACTTATTTTAGGCTAATGCACATTAATAGATCAAAATTCTATAGTCTTCTTTCGTCTAGTTCCCTATTACACATCAGCCATTTATTTTTGTTTCACGGGTCTAGTAAAATAGTAGCATCCGTCTTTTTGTTTAACCCATATCGTGTATTTCTACTTAGATCAATCACGTTAATTTACAGCGTATTTTCACAAAACAGGAGAGTATAACCAGGAGACTGGGACGAGCGTCACGTGATGTAGTTGCCCGCATTTGGGCTATTTTTAGATCATAAACCACTTGCGTGCACTGATTTTTTAAAAATATATACCATATGATATGCATTCGCTTTCAGCGCACTGACAGCGTTCGAATCGAATTCTGAAAATAGCACTCAAATACGGGGAAACACATCAAATATTCAGCTACCAAAGGTCTTCATAAGAGCACATGTGGAGTCTCAGTCTCCATTGTCAGGTTGCTCAAAGGTGGATTAGCACTAATCCATATATAGTTAAAACCAGAGGTTTTCTTTAGACTTAACCCTGGGTTACCACTAACCCACTTTCAAGCAACTGCACCCTGGTTTTGCTCTCCTGCACATCGTATATTCCTCTTTTCCCTAATATACATTCTTTACGTTTTCTGTTTTCACTGTGGTGGAAAAGCACCTGTCACCTTTGTGACGTCATATCTACTTGGTGACAGTATGCATAGCACTTGCTAGGTAATCTACATTATGTGACGTCACACCAGCGATCGAGATACGCCCGTCTTTTGTCAGGTAGATGGAGAATTCTTTCGTTAGTCTTGCAACCTGAAAACAAACAGATATGTTATAGGTAAGTGGTTGTTTGCTACCTGCAGAGGCCTCTCTGCAGATTTATTTATCTGTGGAGGGGGAACTGCCTGCAAGTCATAATGATTTCTTGGTCTCAGTTTATCGCCAGATTTTTTGATGATTTCCACTGCAAATAAGTTAAGATCTACAGGGTCAATCCAATCCAAGTAAGGCTAAGGTCAAACGTCGTACTTCACATGAGCCGTATTTAATTCACAGAATTAAGTTCATGTTAAGTTCGACGTTTGACCCAAATTAGGTGCGACTGATGAATTTGGTGCGACTAAGTCATTTTATACGACTGACTCGGGCGTGCTACACTTGAACTTAATTAACCGAGTTTTAGGATCGACTCATTTAGTACGACGTTTGCCCTAGCCTGTCGAACTAAATTGTTTAGGTCGACCTGAAATTCCTCAATAAGTACGGCTCAATTAAGTACGACGTTTTACCTTAGCCTAAGAACAAAAATATTCAATTAATCTACTCTCAAAATGTCATATGCTATTTCTCAAGCTTGTAAGAAGGCAAGAATTTGCATAGATTAATGAAGCCCACACAAATTTTGTATGCCAATCTCTTCTCGTTTTGTCTATACACTGACTATCAGTGCAAACGAAAATGTGTAATTTATGAAATCAATCTAGATGAATCCAGAAATGATTTGTTAAAAAAGTTAGCAAAGATTTTCAATTCCATTTACTGCCTACCTGATCTTGTTTTAGTCCAGTGTAACAAAACATACCAATTTGTTCTGTTATATGTGACCAGTCTAGTGAAGACCCTTGTAACAACACAAGACATTCAATATATACTGATAAACAGTCTCTTTTTCAGGGATAGGAAGGGCGGGGGAGGGGAGGGGGGTGGCTGTGTGGGGATCCGTCTAGCTTTTTTCTTCACAAAGTTGCGAAGAGTGCTAAAAAATCACGAGCTATTACGGTTAACACGTTAATTTTCCGCAGCAACACAAGGCATTTATAAATTATTTTGGGGTTTTCACACATCACAAAACGAATTCAGGCTTCAATAGACCTTTCCCAAATTGTGCTTCAAATCGAGGTTAGACTTGAAGCTTCACACATTTTATCAAATCCAACCTCGCCTAGCCTGATTTCAGACGGCACGGCTCGACCGCTGGCCACTTGTGGTCGAGCCGTGCCGTCTGAAATCAAGCTAACTTCGCCTTGAAACAAAACCAAGGTTCGTGTGCATTAAGGTCTTTCTAAAGTGAGCATTTCGTCAGAATTCACGGTATAACAAACAAACTATATATCGTTTGAAAGCTGTTAAACGTAGACGATGATGATGACATTACGGATAATTTTTTGAGATTTGAAAAGAAAATCATAGGACGTAAAGGTGGTGTTACACGAGACAACTCGCAACAACGATTTTCCGCGAAACAATGTTGCGCGAAAACTCTTTGTTGTCAAGAGGGGCTCTTATCTTTACACGGAACGATTTCTCTTGCAAAATCAACGTACGTGACGCTTTGTTGGCGCATTTTGTTTATATCTTTTTTTGGGCACTTTTAGATTTGAATCCTAAAAAAATTGCTTTTCTTTGCATGAAAACGATTAGTTTCAGCCTATCACTTCCATCCAAAGTGTTTCTTGGCTAGTTATTTTGCTTACTTCGCTATCAGTCGCCATTTTGTTGCGCGAAAAGTTGATGGCGAGCATGTTACACACACCAGTTCCAAAAAATCCGTCATATTTTGTTGCAGGTCTTTGAAGCCGCGATTCTAAACTTGCAACATGTTGCCAACACAAAGATTGCGCAGAAAATCGTCCTGAGAGCCCTGTTACACGAGGACAACTTTCCGTGCAACAACGGTTGCGCTGAAAATCGTTGTTGCAAGTTGTCTCGTGAAACACCACCTTTACTCAGCGAGATATAAGTACAAAGCAACTAATTTTGAAAAACGTTTTCACTGTTCGATTCTGAGATAAATGTCCAGCACAAAGTTGTTTGAGTTTTTTGATATTTAATATTTTTCAGATTTTATTCTTGGTTAAAGCTGAAAATGCATTTTTTTCTCGAAAACTTGGACAAAATTCGGCATAAAAACAGAACGTGCCCATTGAATAAAAAACCCTGACACAGTTTTGCTGGACATTTATGAAAACAACTACGTTTTAACAGTACAACAAGTGCAACAGTAGTAACAATATGCAATTTGTTATACCGTGAATTCTGTCGAAATGCAAGCTTTTTTCCGAGGTGACACTGCGAACCTTTAGGAAGACCTTAAAGGGAATACTGGAAAGGTCTAGTAGATTAAGGTCAAGTTTTCACTAGTAATGCAAGCACGAGTGGAAGCTGCAAAATCCGTTTTCACTGACATAATATGGACGCAAGCATAAATGCAAGTGCAAGATAAAAGAAAATGTTTGATCCTTGCGCTTGCGCTTATGCTTATTCGTCGTAGTAAAAGCCAGGCTACATGTATTAACTACATTTGAAGGGTTCCCTGTGAAAATGGCCTAAGTGACATTTTTGATTCTTTTTTTTCCAATGGTATAACTAACTTTACTATGCTAAAAAATCAATATCTGGACATCCATGAAAAAGTCACTTAAGTCGTTTTCACAGGGAACCCTTCATTTATTCATCACTCTGTTCTCAAACAAGCAGAAATCTTTCTGGGCAGTAGCCAAATACGCTACTTTTTATCCTGAAAGACAGTCTTTTTACCTTCTTTCTTGAGGTTATCAGAGAGTTTTTGTCTCATGGAAATGATTCTGTCTGCCATGCCTTTGACCTCTAACTCCCATTGTGGTCGTAGGTCAGGATCATTCAACACCAAACCAGCTAGTCTTGCTCCATGGATAGGAGGACTGGAGTACATTGGACGAATGAGAATCTTGATTTGTGAGAGAACTCTGTCTGCTTCTTCTTGTGAGGAACAGACTACACTGAATAGACCAGTTCGTTCACCTAAAGAAAAACAAAGATTTAGAGCAAAGAATAGTTATTAGTGATCATTCATGATACAGGATGCCAAGCATATTATGTTACCAGAGCAGTCTGTTTTTAGAACTTTTTGGGACAATTGATCATAAAACAAGAAGGTTAATAAGGTTGTATCAGATTGGGAAGTTATCTACTGACTCTTTCTTTAACACAGATTGACTGCTTAATACTGATGGGGGTGTCCCTAATGTATGAAGTGAGTGGGAAGTGATCATTTAATGGATAGTGACAGTTTCATAAACAGGGGTGCTGTATACAGCTTTGACTGTAAACATAAATATTGTTCCAATGCAAAAGTGTCTGAATAAAGATAAAAATATCCTGGTCCAGGACCTGTTAGGTTATCTCACAAATATAGCTCGCAAGGAGGCTTGCACTCATACAATAATATACAATATATATAATAGTCAGTTCTACTCAGAGGTACTGTAAGGTACTTATATATACACCTGTCCACTTTCCTTCGAATATCATGAGCACTAATGGTTTCCCAAGGGCATTGGGTTCAAAAAGTGACTTCTACAGATACTGTGAAAAACTACTAAGTCTCTTCTACTTACCATAGAGTCCCATGTTCTTAGCAAAAGACTGGCAAAGGACCATTTTGTGACCTTGTTCAATGAAGTATCTCACAGCTTGTGCATCTTTTGCTGCATCACCACTAGCAAAACCTTGGTATGCCATGTCAAAGAATGGGAATAGGTGTCTTTTCTAGAAATGAACAGAAATGGGAATGGAAGAACTTGGATATGAACAGATAGTTAGAGGCAAAGTAGAAAAAGTAATTCTTTCTTGACACAAAAGTGAAAAGGGAATAAAGGGATAAATGAAATGGATGAAAATGGCAAGGAAAAGAAATGGAAGCATCAGAGAAATGTTGAAATGAGAAGTCTAAAAGTGAAATGAAAAAGTGAATAAAAATGAAAAAAGAAGAAACATGTACATCAGAAAATGGTTATGAATAAGATATAGGTTCCCATGTTTTCATTTTGTATAAGTTACCTTGACGACCTCACTGATTTCTTTCCATTGCTCAAGCTATACATAAAAAGTGACAAAAATGTGATTACCAATTGAAATGAAAAATATGATTTGTACAAAATCATGTATTTCTGGATATTGGTAGTTCTGTTGTGTACTGATTAACAAAGAATGTGCTCACAGTGGAACAATGCTCACATTAGAGCACTTTACACTGTTTTTGTATCATAAAACCAAACATTCCAGTACATAATGACAGAGCCTAAACATTTAAGGACAATTATAAAGTTTTCATAGAAGAAGGAAACAGTATCCAAATAGAACAGTAAGCACAACTTCAAAACTGGATTGTCTATAACATAATATAACTGTAGCTATATTACAGTGTATAAGCTTTTGCCATTGTGGTTTCCTATGCACACAACACCTGTTCTGTACCAAAAACAAATGAAGCTTGCAAATACCTTGGGGTCTACTCCAGTTGGATTATGAGCACAGGCATGGAACATCACTATGGACTGCTCTGGGAGTTTCTAAATAAATTGAAACAAAGTAAATGTTAAATAAATGTAAATGTATGCATCCATGGTGATATCATAATTGGTAAATCAGTCATACTTACAGACAAGTCTTCCAAACATCCAGAGAAATCAAACCCACAAGTGTTAGGGTCATAGTAACGATACTGACCTAACTGTAATCCAGAATCCCTGTAAACAAGAAGCATCAAGTTACATTGGACTAATGTTTAAATTGGATTTTTTCAGTAATTGATTAGTAATGTTTTGAAAGATAGAGCTATTAATTTCTACCTCATAATCGGTGTGTGGTTAGCCCAGGATGGTGTTGGCAAGAACACTGTCTTGTTTCCTGGGAAGAATCTTTCCTAAAAATGGAAGACAATGTTTCTAGGAATGTCCTTAGCATTATTGTTTCAGTTCAGATAATATTTATGTGTAAAAAGGTTGCTTAGGACTCACCAAGAAAGCTCCACCAATTCTAAGAGCACCAGTTCCTGATATAGACTGAGCTGAAGCATTCTGAAAGATGTCAATATCAGTCAGATCAGATTTCATAATATACATTTGCAAAAGTATGCTTCATATCTGATGGTAGTGTAATTGTTACATTTTGTAAAAGTCATACATGGTCAATAACATTGTATTGATAATGGGTAGTGTGTGGGATATGGGAGTACACACCAGAAAAATAGAAGTGACATTAGTGGGATATCCATGGTATAATTATGCCAGGAGAAACCATCGTACAGGCCATTTGATAGTTAACAAATAGATTCCATTTTTCCATGCGTCTGTACTCTAATCGATGCACAGATGACGTCAAAATGTGGTGAGAACAAAAAAGTACGCCACGAGACGAACATTTTGGCGTCTTCTGTGCATTGATTAGAGTACAGATGCACGGAAAAATGGAATCTATCTGTTTTATATAATATTTATCGAAACATTCCAACCAATCAGAGCGCGTGTAAGATTCGATGACGCCATCTGTGTGTGTGTACTCTAATCACACATGGTTGTTCGACCAATCAGAACGCGTGTAATATGCCAATTATTATATAAAGCATGATATTTCAGGTGTGATTTTGCACTGTTAACTATGTTCTCCTACTCCCATGACATTCACTGTTTATTAATAACTATCACCAATCTACAGTATAATCTTACCAATCCCTCTTTGATGACTTTGCTATCAGCTCCAAATGCTAATTTAGCAGCAGCACTGACATAGTCAGCAACACCGTGAATAGGTGCATACTCTTTGTCTAGATTTTTGGATACAATGATTTCCTCTGCCTACCAATGCAAAAATGCTATGTTAACTCACGATCAACCACCAGTCTAAGAAATAATGAGATCACTCACCAGTTTGGTGAATGGTTTCATTATTTCTTATACTGGTAGTTGAATGACCCTTAATTTATTAACACCTGACCCCATTTGATACATATGGTATTAAACTTATAAATCCAAACCTGACAATTATATCTAAAAACTATAATATAAGGACTATAACAAGTCAACCCGACAGTAATCTGATAGATTAATCATGTACCACCCAATACTCCAATGTGTCGATGGAGCAATGTGCGATAAGATGTATAAACAAGACAGGCTAAAGTTAGTTTTCAGTATATGGTCCAGGTATTTATGTAAAAACAGAGAAGTGATCTTTGGTCAAACCCTGAATTCTCCTTTGGAATTGGAAGGATTTTTGAGGAGAACTTAAAGTGTGATCAGATATATTACTTTAACGGAAATCTGTTTTTGCAGTGGGCTCTTCAATTACTGATAACTTCTATCAGGAAAGCAAAAAATCTTGACTAGAACACCATATATCTGCATTTCCTACCATCATTTTTCCTCAGTTTACTATGTTTCCAAGACTACAGCAATAACAGGCTTTCCTTTTCTTGAGTCTCACCTTTTTAACTGATGGTAACACATATGGTTTGCCTGAGTCATCTCTGTATGCACCTACACCTAGGTTTATTTTTTGTGGATGGGTGTCTTTTTTGAATGCCTCAGTTATACCAAGAATTGCATCAGGAGGACCAAGCTCAACATTTGACCACCAATTTGGTTCATGATGACTGTGAATAGAAATAATGACAGTGATAACATTTCAACAGATATCACACAAAGAAATTCAACAGACATGTCTATGGAGGTGGTCATTTATAATCAGTAAGGGGGGGAGGGGGATAGGGGCAGTTTTTCTCTTGATGTTTGAGTTAAGAGAACAGGGGCAGATCCTCGAAGTTTTGAGAGGAACAAAATTCAATTTGAACCAGAGGCAAAACTATTAAATTATAGGACAAAAAGAATAAACTGAACCTCAGGTATGACAGGGGGTGGGGTGGTATGGAATCCTCCGACCCTTCCTCTAGATCTGCCAGTGCTGGAGAATCTGACTGCTCTACATGGATTAAATGATTCTCTCACCACTCCAGTGAACATACTGTATTCACCTCTGTGAATACACTATATCTTGAAAAAATATTAGTTAACCTCTTACTAAAAGTGAGGGTACATGTACCCATACCCATACCATTATAAAACTCACTATGCAGTTTGTCATCAGGGAAGAGATCACTCCCAACTATATTATGAGTTTTCTGGATTTTTCTTGTACGAAAGTTACCACAGCAAAATACATGTATAACGTGTATTTCCTGTACATTGTTTATGTACACAAGCCTTATATTTAAGCTCTTATTATTTTATAATAAAAGTTCTTATGCCAAAAGATGAAAAGAACAACACTATAAAACTGTGTTCTTACCATGCCCGAACACCGATCATCATAAAAGCTCTATTAGACGTTTGAAGGGAACATCTCAAAGCTTGTTGAAGTGCCATCGTTATAAACAGCAATCTACACTTCTCAGATTTTCGTTCTAATGTACATGCAGACCTCCACGTCCGAGAAATTTTCTTGCAGAAGGCTGACCGCACAGCATTCTGGAACATATCAGGCGTGCCTCTCGCAAAGGCTTGTGGGTATCCTTGTTGAGAGAAGAACGCCTTGCCGATGTTGGTTTGCTCGCGCTGTTTTGCCAAAACAAACTCTAAAATACAGGTATTTCACCCTGATATTTGTCAAAAAGTATAGAAATGTCAGCATTGTGTTATCTTTAGCTGGATGGGGTACGTTTTTTGCCGTATTTATGCAATGTTAGACGTTATTGTGGCGTCAGATTGTCGTGATGCTTATTACAGTGTGATTTGGTTCCCCGAAATGTGCCGCGAAAAATCGTTTTCTTTTCTAATGTAATGTTATTACTTAATTGTTTTCCATCGATTTCTTTATCCTAAGCATGTTCAACTCTATTCTAGCTAGTCTATTTAGCATAGACCTCAAAATTACGAGATCATCTGTAACTGTACCTTTGATTGCATTTTTACATTGTTTTCGCTCCTTGCAGTACGTTGTCAACGAATCCAACGAACCGTTAAGTGAGCGGAGAGGAACAGTTTAGGGAGAAGGGAGAAATGGCTAAAGAAAGTAGGGAGGAGGGAGAAAAGAGGCAAATGGGGAAAGGACAAGTAAGGAGGAGTGAGGAGCATGAAAAATACTAGGGATGAGAGAGAAATTGGCTCAAAAAGTAGGGAGGAGGGAGATTTAGACTCCTTTTCCTCTCCGCTCTTAAGCACGGAAATGCTTAGTCAATGTGAAAGTTTTGCACAATGGAATGAAAACATGAAGTAATTGAAAATATTGAAGTATTTACATGATTTTATCAATGGTGAAGTGGTTTTCGTAGATCTAAAAGAAATTTTGGAGTTCAGAATATTTGCTACATTGTTCTATGGATGACATGGTCCATAGAAACCCTCAGCATATTTCTAATGCAAAATTATTCACTTTCAAAAAAATACCTTGATTTTTATAAAATTATTAAAAGTGGCAATGTAAAATTATTTTTCAGAAATAACTGGCATTTATTAGTCTTGCTCCATGGCAGAACAAAGTGAAACACTAAAACATGTAAAACCAACTGAAACCCAACCAATCAAGGACAACAACATTCAGCCTGTCAGTGAATGCATTGTGCACGCATCCTCAGTTCCTATTGAACCTTTGACAAGCACTCAACCAAGTACTTGTACTCCACTTACAACTGTAAACCCAGCTACTACCAACATTACAGAGAATAATGCAGCAGGTCTACTCTTTTTCCTCAATTCAGCATGCACTAGCCAGGTGACGACACCCAATACATGTACTTCTGGGACGTCAACAGTGTACAGCAATGCAGTGTTTGTGCCACAGCCTGTGAATATAAGTATATTACCTCAGATTCAAAATGTAATGTCTATTAATACTAAGCAAGCTATGTGTAATGGCAATGAAAATAATGTCATAGAGAAAGCTATGAATCTTGCTGATCTTAGTGAAATATCAGGAGAGGATAGCAACCAACATCCTGTTACTAATGCAGCTTTGACACTTGTATCTCTTGGTTCAACTGTTGGGCAGCCTGTGCAAGAAATTGTCATTGATGAAAGTGGTAGAAGCACTTTTGCTCCCAATTCAAACTTGGATGAAGTGTCTGTTACTGTGGAAAGTGAGGGATCAGTGGCTGGAACCACTTCCAAGAGCCAAGAAGATTCTGGCAGCTTGTGTACAGTTGTTGTGGGCTCCCTGTGTGATAATACTTCAGACGGTAACACAGGGATCCCAGACTCGAAGAATGATAAAGTCATACGAGAGGTTATTACACAGACTGGTGGGGGATCAGGAGAGGTAGTCATTTTGAAGTCATCTACAAAGGCAAAGGAAAAATCAATTTCAGCACTGATGACAGAGCAAAGTATGGAGAGGAAAAGGATAGCTGAATTACGTGACACCCACAGAAATCTAGGTATTCATTTAATGTTATTGATTGCCCCTTGGTACAATAGTAAACTCCTACTCCTTGAGCCCCAGTAAGGTTGACATTTCCTTATCAATTTGATTTTGATGGGTGTACGTAGTCCTGTTGGATAGACACTTTTCCAGGACTTAATACTGGTAAAGTCTGTCTGAAAAATGATGACAAAATCCTTGTTCTGGGCCTGAGCAAACTGTCATTCTCAAGTAATAATACATTATATGAGTAGAAAGAACTATGTAATCATATTTGAGAATATTTGCTGGTGGCCCTTTTGTCATTATTTTGCAGATGGCTTTGGGTTGTGCAAAGGGTGAATTGTGCTATTTGGTATATCCTTATTCCGTGGATAAAATGATGGGATTTTCCAATAAAGTTTCCCAATAGATATTAAATATTTTCTCAATGGATAGAGCTAGATTAAATGGAGACTGATTGGATAAGGAACAAATCATAGGTTCTAGTTTGCATGGTTTAAGGTAGTTTGGGACTCTTGCTGCTCCACATCTCCCACATGCATTCGAGCATGCGCACTGTTATTAAAGAACATTCGCTTGTATGTGGGAAGTCTGGGCACTAGTGAGTCAGCGATTGAAAAGTAAAGAAATTCTACTTTTAGCAAAGCAAAATAACATTTTATCTGCTAAATTCTGCAAAATTGTTTATTAAACAATATTGTTCACTGTATGAAGTAGAGCAAAAGCTTGAACTTTAAAATTTAGTGAATGTTATCCGTCCAAAAAACTGGCAAGAACAATGCTAAAATGGCTGATTTTTGATGTTTGTTTTCAAAGAGTTTTATCCTTTGTTCTTCTCTAACTCTTTAAAGAATACGTTATACAAAAATGTAAAGCTGTGACATGACACTACACCTGTGCCTTCATATCAAAGATTCCCATTCATATGAAACTGCTGTTGTTTACAAGTGTATAAGTGCATAAATCTCAGGATCTTATTCATTGGATGGCTCTTTTTGGAAAGGGATTCTGTTTCCTAACATATGTGACTCAGTATGTATTTTGTACAACTTTGTAACCCAATTTTTTAACATCCACATACATGTATTTATTAATAAGTATAAATTACATACATGTAGAATAGCAGTGCCCTTCCAAAAACTGAATATTGATAAACTTTATCTTCTTACTTAAGCTGTTGATAAAGAGCGACCCTTCTCATGTGAAAAGTGTGACAAAAAGTTCATTACAAAGCATGATGTGAAGCGGCACCTGATAGTCCATAGTGAAATTAAACCATATAGTTGTGAGGTAAGTCCAACAATTTGCTATAAACCTGATCAATTCATGGTTTGGAAATAGTTTCTATACTGTTGTCCAAAATGTCTTGACTTCCAAATAACCTTGAATTGGAACTGCTTTTTGTATTTTGTGTGTCATCTCTATAGTTATCATTTTTATTTTCATTTATGCTATAAAGCTAAGTGGAAATTACTAAATAAATAAAAATATATTAAGCCACGGCTACACAGTCAAGTGATGTTTTGCTTGTACAGGTGAAGTGATTTTTCTGAAATTATCGGCGAACAGTGAAAATTGCACATGTACATGTAGCCATCCTTGTACTGCTGACACGACAGCTAACATAATTAAATGAGTTGAATTTTTCGCGACAAGTCACGGACTTCACACAAGGGTAGCTACACATGCGATTTTTACTGCCCGATGGTGATCTCAAAATTGCATCACCTGTGCAAGCAAAAAATAACTGGTGTAGCCGCAGCTTTTTAATGAATACTTTTGCTAACCATGAATTTTGTTTTTGTTGTCAAGACCTGTGGAAAGTCATTCCGTACCAGCAATGAACTCAACCTTCATATACCTGTACATAACAAAAACACACCTTACAAGTGTGAATTCTGCAGTAAAGAGTTCAGAACTAAGGGATGCTTCAAGTCTCACATCAAATACCACATAGGTGAGTATTATTAATTATTATTATTATAGTACATTAGACTTTGAAGATAACAGTATTTTTGCACTCAATATTTTTAATTTTACAGGTGACAAGAGGCACAAGTGTGAAATCTGTGACCGTGCATTTGTTAAGAGTGCAGACCTCAAGCGTCATGTAGCAGGCCATAACAATGAAAAGAAGTACAAGTGCGAAGAATGTGATTCCGCATTTACACGCAGTGATAACCTCAAGGCACACATGTTGCTTCACAGTAGAGAGAAAGTGGTGACCTGTGACAAGTGCAATAAGGAATTCATCAACACTGTGTATCTTAAGAGACACATGCACATTCACAAGCAAGCCAAGAAGAAGCCTTATGAGTACGTATTGAATTGATAGATATTAAAAGCTGTCAGTGGTATATTTTTTGCAATTTTGCAAATGTAAATTATGATAATTTGATAATTATTAGACAGTCAGGGGACATCTCTGTGGCCCCTATTAAAGTGTAGAATGTCCACCTCTCTCCAATAACTAGTACAATAATAATTAATTCATTCATCTGCCCACCCTTCTCTAAAATGAAATTTTGTTGATTTTGATAATTCCTCTGATTATCTGTCTTATCATATCATCATCATGATTTTAGGTGCCAATGGTGTCCAAAGACTTATGAGCAGCTTGAGGGCCTAAGACGACACATAAGACAGCATGTTGGTGATGAGAAGTTTGTCTGTGAACATTGTGCAAAGAAGTTTATTACAGCCATCCAACTCAAACGCCATTTGTGGCTCTCTCATGAACAGAATAGTCCATATAGACGATCTATCTTGTAATATTTATCAAATCCTTCTATTTTGAGAATGCATTACTTGTATTTTGTCTAATGATTATACAGTTCGCATGGTAAGCAGGCAAACTAAGCCAGATGAGTTGCTCTGGTCCAGAACTCAATTCCATGAATTCTTATTCAGGAATGTGTTAATAAAATGCACCATCAGTAGTAGATCAGGCCACCACATTTCACAATCAGCATTATTTTATAAATCCAGTATAAAGCTAGTACATTTAAATAATTATGCAATAATTTCTTTTTGTTTTATTGAGTTTATAAATTTGATGTGCTCCTTTCAGTTTAGGATATAAATGTTTGTTACATGCTACCTTGGCCACCCAATAATTTTTTTTGAGTTAGCCAATGAGAATTTGACCAATACATTTGAACATGAACTCACTTAGTTGTGACAGCAAAGATTTTATTATATTTGCAACAAAAACATCTTATGTGTTGCCATACTGACATATTTGGTTTAATAATGATTGAAAGAACTTTGTTGGAATGTGGAAATTCCCTAAGTGATTAGCAACCTTAGTCTCTTCACCTTCCAATACGGGACTGTAGTGCCTCATGGTGGCTATGGTATGGTACATCACACAGAAAAAGTACAAGTTTATATACATGTAATTATGCTTTGTGGAATAGGGACTGGATTAGTGGACCCCTACTGCTTCAGTGTATATGACCTTCAGTTATATTTAAACAGTAGAAATTATAGACCATTTTCTCAAGGTTGTGCTCCCAGCTCAAGTTCTGAGCCTCACTTTGAACCCAATTGAAGGGTTACCTGTGAAAATGGCCTAAGTGACTTTTCTGATGATTTTATTTAATGCTGTAAAATGATATGAATTAACTTTCCTATGCTTGAAAATCAATGTCAGAACATGTATCAAAAAGTCACTTGGGTCATTTTCACAGGGAACCCTTCAATCTTCAAAATTCTGTGGGCTACAAATCCAGAAATAGAGCAAGCATACTTTTTCACAGTAAATGACAAAAAGCACTACTTAAACTGTTTTAGTTAAAATTTTTTTTTTTCAAATTTAAAATTGAAAATCATTTTTTTTTGGCATGTCACAGGCTTACCATATGGGCATGTCAAGTAAGCTGCATGCGTGATTTGGGGAAATTGATCTATTTGTAGGTAAAATTTGTGAACAGATGTACTTAGCATATAACAAATGGTGTTTCTCTATTTTTGTTGTATTAAGATAAATAAAACAAATTTTCAGACAATTTCTGGTAATTTTATTCACCTTTCAAACACATTGCAAGTGTGCCTAACATATTTACAAAGGTTTGCTGACAAAAAACAGTGTTCTCTTCCCTTTCTTAATGGCTAAATGTTTACAGTGATTTTGTGCAAACTCATGCATTGAAAAAGTCCATTGGAGTTTGGTTATTCACTTCCGTCAATCAAATTTAAACATTAAAAATATGAAGATTTAACTTATACCAAAATCATATTTAGCTTTTACAGGTCATTTAAAGATCATGCATATTATGTCATTTGGTATGTTTTTAGGGATCTTTATGACTATTATCTGGGTTGTTTGTTTGAAGTGGGCGGAAGCAAAAAACCAACTTCCAATGGACTGTTTCGAGGTCGGAGTTTGCATTATTTCAAAAATTGCTGTAATTAAAAATTTTCAATTATCTATATATATGTAACTGATTTTTGTGTTCCGTAGTTCAGTGTCTGGTTGCTAGAAAGTGGGTTTAGTGCTAACTCAGGGTTAGAACCAAAGGTTTTTCCATCAATTAAATTTGCAAGCAAATGGACCCTGTAGTCTAAAACACACTGTCCACTCATCGCGGAAATTACTCCCAGCGATCATTTTTACTCGCAGTGAAATTTTGAACAATATTATTCCCAACGGGTACTTGTTAGCTCGCTGTGAGTACTTTCAGGGAGGACTGGAGAATGGCCTTAAGCCTGGTTTTCACAAGTGACAGAAGCAGAAGCAGAAGGATCATACAAAGACTCAGTATGCACTGTTCATTGTCTTTTTTTCACACCTAGGTGAGAAATACTGAGTCTGTATAATTATATTGCTTCCACTTCTGCTTCCCACTGCTCATGAATACCAGCACTAAGAAAAGAGCCATCCTTTTGCTCACTTCCTTTGATCTTTATAAGTTTTCAAAGTTTTGCATTTTTGATTTAATCTGAATGTTATCGTCCTCTTCGAACTTTCTTTTCCTCAAATTCAATAGAGTCCTCATGGAAAGGTTGAATATAGTCAGCATACAAGTCCTCTGCTACAGGATTCTCTTCATTGGGAAAATATGTTGGAAATGGTGGTGGTGTTGCATGTTTTTTCCAGGCATCACATATCTTAAGAAATCCACCCTTAGGTCCAGGGCATTGTCCTTGTATATACAGTACATTATATTTGGTGTTTATTCGATGCACCTGTGGAATTAAGAACAATGTAACAATGTTGCCAAGCAAAATAAAAATGATACTTAAAAATATTGAACCACTTGCTTGATTATGAGCATGACTCAAGCCAAGGCTTGGGTTTTCAAAATACACTAATATTATAGATGGATTTGAAAATCCCAGCCTTGACATGAATCTATTGTTAATTGACCTATAAGTGACTCTTGGTGTCATTGATATTTTTGGCAAAGAAAAGTCCTTTGATAACATTTTATACCATGGAGAAAACATCTGTTCAACAGTCACTTTGGCTGTTTTTATGTGCAATCTCTTCAATATTCTTTATAGAGGGATTTCACTGAAGCCATGTTTGTGGTCAAAATAATAGACCTTTTCTCCCATAAGAAATGAAATCTTTTGTCATTCAAAAACTTTCTATTGTACTTGCCTACAAACATGGCTGCCTATGAAATTCCCTCTATACTGTTGCATGTAGAAAGGGAAAGTTGACATAAGTCAAACTTACTTGTGCTGATAAAAAGACACCCTCTGGAATAACTCATTACTCTAAAGTTAATGTGCTACACATACAACATATTAAACTGATAAATTAAATATTTTAATAGTATTCAAAATACTGGTGCAACATGGAGAATAACAAAGTTAATTAAGAATTATATTTACAAACCTGAACAGCAAAAAGAGTGCAGTTCTTTAAACCCATGTGGCCTGCCATTCTTTTTCCAGGCCAAATTCTTCCTGGATCCTAGGATGAAACAGACAATAAATTTAGACAGGCTAAAATTTTTAACAAAATCAAATTAAAACTCAATCATACACTTGGAGCAGATTTTGCATGAGTGTGAAAACTGCACTGCACGGTCACAACATGGTGCAGTGCATTTCACACTCATAAAAAATCTGCTCTATCATTGTAATCTTTTCACCACAGTATATTGATTATGTACATACATGTACAATGTAATCTGATGGCTCTTTATCTGTTGACACTCACACTCACTACCTCTAAATGATCAGCTCACACGTTGATTTTTGCTGAGAAGAAAAACCCTCATGAGATGGTAGAGAACAACAAACTCAGTTCACACAGGATCCACCATCCTATATAGCTGGGACTCAAAACTGGACTGCGCATGAGAAAGGCAAGCAATCTCTCCACTTGGCCAACCATTTCCACTCATCGCAGTAAAAATATAAAATTCTACCTGTCCTCCTCCAGAAGCTCCCATCTTTCTGTGAGTTTTAGTTTGACCATGACTCTTTGGCTGACCTTTCATCCCCCACCTCTTCATGACACCTTGAAATCCATGGTCTTTCCTGTATCAAGATCAGAAATAGTATTAAGGGTGTAATGGATCAAAAAGGTGAATCCAAAGGAAGAAAATTTATGCTCAACATTTTAAATCTAAGGAATGATGAGCTCAGAAAGATACTTGAAAATTAAACAATATGTTGAAAAGATCCAACATAAAAGGATCAGTAAACAAAGGATTCATGAGAATCGACAGAAAGGGATGGAAGTAAAGACAAAGAAGAGAGAATAGTGCAATCTCAATAATATTTAACTGGCTTACGTGACACCTTGCACTTTAACATACTGTCCAGGATAAAAATGAGCAGCATGTATAGGTGTTCCTATAAAAAGGGAAAACCTTTGAGTAATGAATAAAGAACAAAAGGGCAGGTTGAATCAGTGTACATAAGGAATATCTGAGCCAAAGGGGAGGATCATTTTACTGCATATATGTAGAATGTTGGACCAGAATTTCCCCCCAAAAATGAATTATTAAATGATTTTGGTAAAGTAGCCAAGTAAACATAAGAATCCTTTACACCAGATATACACTGTACCTGGTTTGAGTAATGCATTCCTTGTGACTGGAAAACTACAAACTTTCTTCTTTGGCTGTATACCATATTTCTTAAAATGTCCATACTGTGCCTTTTTGATCTACAAAATAATATGAATCATTCTTTATTACTGATCCAGTGTTTGACAGAAATTCACATAAAATGTTTTATGCAAGTCAGAATAGTGTACATTTAAGTACATCAAAATCTAAGTTTTCCTATAAACAAAGATACAAGAAATTGTACTGTCTGACATTTTTTTTATCCTAAAGTTATATGCCCACAAGAACATATTTCAGGTCTTCCTGAATATATGATTTAAAACTGTGGATGACAATAATATTGAGAACTTTATCACTAGATATCTATTGTACACTCAGTTATGATTAAGTGTATGGTACCTTGTGTAATTCTGGATCATTAACAACACCAACTTGCAGCTCAGTTTGAGGGTCTGAACCACCTAGCTTTTTAGAGATCCTAGACTGGATAACCTGACAGTCTTTTATCTGTAATAATATTAAATTTTAGACACAATAAGGACATATGATGATTAATCAAACCTCTCGAGGAAGGTATTGTTTAGCTTCTTATATATTGCCAAAACACCCTTGACGAGAAGCTTTCAATAATTGGTAGTCTATGCTGTACAGTGTTATTTCTGTCAACATTTTTTGGCTATGACAAAAACAGAGGTCAATCAATATGCTGAGACAATGTAGCATGTACCCACATTTTATGGTATGGCTTAATTTTTATTGTCACAGAAAAAGTGCTCTATTTTTTCAGTGTGAGTAAGATGTCAGTGGCTAAGTGATATCATTTAAATGCTCAACATTGAGCATGTCACCTATCAACGGTAAATGGTAAATAATGAGGATGATGACAAGACAGTCTTAGATATGATGACACACAACTGTCTTACAGCTAACTGTCAAAGGCTGTTTCCATTTTGCTAGATGAGATGTGTGATTGTTACAACTCATACCCCCCCCCCACCCCCAACACCATTCTGTGATACATACTCTTAGGAGACTGCATTCTATACAGCTTATGAAGCTCATAATTGAAGCGAATTATTGTAATGTTAAGCTAATATAACCTGTACTAGAGTGACGGGCAATCGTCTACCATCCCTCAACCACAATGCAGACATGCCAAGTTTGATGCCAATGGCACCCACGCGTTTTGAGCCACTTGTCCACCCAACCTTATTAGGATCAATACGAACAATTTTTCTTCTCTGTGCTCTTCCTTGACGTTTGATATCTTGTTCAACATCTTCTCTTGTCAGTACTTTTAGCTCTTGCTTTTTGCCTGCCAGTAAACTTGTGTTATTTGCGTACACTTCGAATAAAGTTGTTGAAGGCTGCTTTAAATCCACGTTTTCTGCACGATCAGAAGCACTTCTGTTCTGTACTAAGTGATTTGCTGCAGTATAAAAAGGAATAACGAAAAACTGGAGGTCTTATAAGAATGTTAGCTGCAGATATGTTAGTTAAAATCCTCCGAGAAGAAAAAGATTTTGTACAACAAGTAGCCATCGTGGTGGCCGCCATCTTAATTTGTCACTGAGTTATACACGTGCAGTGCCCAGTCTTTTTTGGAAAATGCATTTCCCCACCCCTCCCCTAACCTAAAAAAATTATTCTGATCGATCAAGTCATCTTTTACTGACTTTTATTTATTTTCTACCTATGCAAAGGGTTCACAGAGAATATAAGATTTGTATGACTTGCTCGTAAATGGTATATGATAATAAATAAAAACAGTAGTATTTGATAATGTGATTGATTGCTTTACTTGTTTAAGTTATATAAACTTTATAAATTAATTATTTATGGAAATATTAAATTATTTATATGGAAATATAATAATATTGCGTCTTTTCATAAAACTGCACAAACAGGAGACGACGACGAAGTCGACGACAGTTACTTTATATGCAAGTTGCTATCATATTTCACTGCATGATATAAACGTTCGGTTTCCATGGCTACGGTGGGTGAAAGAGCGCGCGCCGAACATGGCTGCATGCCGACACGAAGCTCTGAAGAACGGCTTCGAAAATCAACATTGGAAGAAGGATTTGTCTGATTCTACAGCATAAAGAAGTCAGTGAAGAAATTAATAAGGCAATAAAGTTATGCTTTGGTCTTAAAAGAGTTTGGCTTGACTTTTGAAGAAGATCATTAGAAGTGTGTCCAGGAGGCTTCGACTCCGAGAAGTCAGGACAATTCAAGAAAGAAGCCAGCCAGGCGATTTTGAGGACAAGTGCTTATCAAATTTAAGCAAAAATGTCTGAAACAAAAGAGGTAAGGGAGAAGTACTAAAAACTTTCTGTTTAGTCTTCAGTTGTTTTGAGGTTTTGCTGTTTTAGCGCTGTGGTTTAATTTACCAACAGTTGGTCTGTCTTGCTCAATGAAAATTTCAGATTGTTTCAGATTGGTTGTTTTATAAATAAAATAATTAGTACCCCTACTGATTCTCCTTTATTTAAAAGAAACCATTTCTCCAATACTTATCGATAGATCCTCCTTCCTAAGAGCTCATATTGAGTTCTGTAAAGAATAGTTCTGTATATATTAAAAACTTATCTAGCAGCTGAACAGTTGTTTTTCCTCTACATTAAGTTTATCTCTCTTTCAATATACCAAAACTAAGCAATTCCTCGTAACTTATTATTTGGAGTTCAAATTAATGTCAAGAGCATCCGTGATTTAGCATAGTGATAAAGAAAAGTTGCTGTGTTTGTAAGATTTTGTATATAGTGTAAGTGCTTGTGTGTTTACATTTTATTCTTGTGTCAAATAAGTTAAGATTCATTTCATCAATTAGCATGCTCATTTTCCAATAACTTAATTTGGATTCCTTTCAAGTAAAACTATCCCCCGTTATTATTATAGAATAATCAATTTTTCTCACTTTAAGAATATTTGTGCATGATTTCCCCCAAACAAAAATGTGTCCAAGGGAGACCAAATCTAGAATGTTGACATTTGGTCTCGTCACTGTCACGATTGAGTCTTCTGTTGTGTAGAGTTTAGTTTAATAATCTCAGCTAGGAGTATTGTTTTCAGTGAGTCTGTTTACTCTGAAGCAAATATGATTAAACTATATATTCAGATGTAATGAAGTTAACTGTTGGATAGTTTTTCAGTCAAAAAAAGAAAGAAAGAAAAAAAGGAAGGAAGGAAGGAAGGGAAAAGAAATAAAGAAAACACACACAAAAAAGGAATGCAATATTAAATGTCTTAAGTAGAGATGTATGCAGCTTTTGCAAATAGTAGGGAAGTTTCTATTATTTACCACATTGCTAAGGGATCATGTTCAGATTAGATTTTGTACAGATCAAAGTTTACATTAAATATAGCCAGTTACTGTTATAGCATTGACACTAAATTGTCAGTTGGGTAATTTTCCCAGCTTTCAGCTTTTATATACATCTCTTTTTGAGCTGTATACACAGCTACATGTATGTACATGTAACATATGTTGTCAAATGCTTATTTATTCATAATGAATCAGGAATTTTAACTTGTAGAGAAACTTGTGTACCTTATTGTAATAAAATTCTTTTCTCATATTCTTCATCAGAATGTCTCTGAGAACAGAGGCCTTGAGCAAGAGCAATTAAATGAAGGTGCTGTGATGAAAGAGCAGAAACTGGTTGAGTTAAACAATGCAAACATTGGCCAACAAAGCATTCAAATAAAAAATGAAGTACCAAATGGTTTGGAGTACCATAAAGATTCACACAGACCTGTCAAGCCAAGGGCACGAGGCAGGAAAAATGATAAACAAACACCAACAAGATTATCAGATTCTGGTTCAAGTTTGACGTCCTTGACTTCGAGTTCAGATGAATTTGTAAGTTCAGTAGAGAGATTTTTAATGAATACATCCACAACTGTAAAGAATGTTGAGATTAGTTATGTAGTACATTATAGAGTCCTTTTCGTATGAGTGGGAAACTTACCGTACCGTATCATAACTGTACCAGTATCATAGTTTCTATAAAAACATTCAAAATTCCTGCTGTATGAACCGTATCCTATCGTAACTGTACAGTGTTCCCACTCATATAAAAACCACTCTATTACCAGTTGACTTGTATAAAAAATTATGTGTTTAGATCTCAACCAATTGCTAGAGACAAATATTGTAATATTCAGTATAAACACTAGATATGTAACTTTAATTTATATCACTGACAATTCTCCTATCATTTTGACAAAGAGACAGTTTTATTTTCCAATAATGTTGTTGCAAAATCAGCATTTGTGATTGGCTCAAACATTGAAAACTACATCGAAGTGACTTCCTTCAAAATCACAAAAACCTGCTGAAAATCAATTCAAATATTAAAATTTTTTTAAGTAATGTTCATGAGTAAAATGACCAAAAACATTAACATGTTTTGGTGAAAAAGACAAAACAAGTTAGACAGTAATAATTTCTTGAGTGGGCTGCTCAGAATGGCAAAGTGATTGTGTGATTGCCCACACATTTTGACTGAAAAACAACTGCTGAAAAAACAACTTTGTAGTGTATTTGAGTATTCATCCAAGATTTTTTGGAGTTATCCAAATACACTTATCTAATTGATGAAATACTTTTTTTTTTTTTAGGAGATAGAGTATGGAATAGGGAATGTAAAACAAATCAAAAATGAACAAAATGATTCAAATGAAGGGCTCAAAAATAGTTCCTCGGCTATAGAGGAGAGAGACAATATCATTACAACCTTAAGAGCTGAAATTGCTAGCTTGCAGGAAGGTAAAGAGGCCACAGAAAAAGAACTCCAAGATACTAGACAAGAACTTACAAACTCTCTTTCAAGTTATAAAAATAGTGAGGACCTTCAGGAGAATATCAAAGAATGGAAATCAAGAACAGATAATCAAATGCAAGAAATCTCTGAACTAAAAGATCAATTAGAAGCAGCAAAGAAAGGTATAGAAAAGGAGTACAAGGAGGTGGGGCAGCTGACAGAAGAGCTTGCAAGTGCAAAGTCAAAAGCAAAGGACCAAGCCCAGGAAATAAGTGAATTAAAAGAACAGTTAGAAATGGGGAAGAAAGAGATAGAAGACAAGGAAAAAGAAGAAATAGAAATGGGACAGCTTAGGGAAGAACTTGAAAGTGCAAAGTCAAAAGCAAAGGACCAAGCCCTGGAAATAAGTGAATTAAAAGAACAGTTAGAAATGGGGAAGAAAGAGATAGAAGACAAAGAAGAAATAGAAATGGGACAGCTTAGGCAAGAACTTGAAAGTGCAAAGTCAAAAGCAAAGGACCAAGCCCAGGAAATAAGTGAATTAAAAGAACAGTTAGAAATGGGGAAGAAAGAGATAGAAGACAAAGAAAAAGAAGAAATAGAAACAGAACAGCTTAGGGAAGAACTTGAAAGTGCAATGTCAAAAGCAAAGGACCAAGCCCAGGAAATAAGTGAATTAAAAGAGCAGTTAGAATTGGGTAAGAAAGAGATAGAAGACAAAGAAGAAATAAGTGAATTGAAAGAACAGTTAGAAATTGTGAAGAAAGAGATAGAAGACAAAGAAAAAGAAGAAATAGAAATGGGACAGCTTAGGGAAGAACTTGAAAGTGCAAAATCAAAAGCAGATGCCCAAGATCAAGAAATTGGTGCCTTGAAAGATCAGCTAGAAATGTCAAGAAAAGAAATTGAAAGCACAGGAAAAGATGGAAGTGAAGTGGAAATGCAACTGAGAGAAGAGCTAGTGAATGCAAAAACTACAATACGAAGCATAAATCAAGCCAATTCTAAACTTGAAGCAAAACTGAGTAACTCTCAAACTCTTGTAGAAACAGGGGAAGTTGAGCGTCAGAAACTTAAGGAGGAAACTAAGGCTTTAAAAGATAAAATCAAATGGCTTGAGAGAAGGAGAGCAGAGGAAAAAGAAGCATCACCAAAAGCAACTCCAAGATCAGAAGCTTCTACTAAAGAAGAGCTGGACAGAAAACTACATCAGGAATCCCAGAGGAGAACTGCAGAGAGGATAAGAGAACTTGAGCAAAAGGTGATCCATGTTAATGAAGAAAAGCAGAAACTTCAGCATGACTATGATGAGGCAGTCAAAGCTTTAGAGGCTGTTGATAAAGTGGTAAGTTAGTAACATAGAACACCACTGACTGTTATGTCTATGACATTATAGTTGCATGCAGTATTTTACTGGATTGTTTTTAGCATCTTTTACATATGTCACATTAGCTATTGTACCACAATTAAGTAACAGGTGGCAAGCACTATAACATTACTATATGTGACATGATAAAAGGATGCCACAAGCCAATGAATAATGTCCAAAATTAAGTGTCTGTTGACAAAGTCATGATCAGATGGATACAGGATCATCCTTCAGGAAGGGACTGCAGTATTAGAGAAATTGGAAACAGTCCAGAGAATGTTAGGCCAGAGTTTTGGCACAAATTAATAACAAGTTAATTTGATTTATATGTGCCATGCAAACAAGGATGCTTGATGGATTAGAATGAAAAAGTTTGGAAAAGAATGGGCCACAATGCAACAACTCTCCCTGTAAATAAGCTCTTGTTATAAAATTATTTTGTAGTCGCAGTGCTAAAATAGTAATGCATTTTTTCATTAGCAGCTGCTCTACAAAACGAAATATACTATATTCCAGGTGTAAAAAGCAGAATTTAGTAATAAAAAAAAAGATAAATATTAAATATAATTATGATTCTTTTCAATTTTCAGTATAGTGTACGTGAAATGGCCTTACAACAATACAAGAGTGATTTGGAAGATGCAAATAACTCTCTAAAACAACGTATGTTTTAAGCTCAAACCTCAGGTTCACACTAGCAACTCAAGCGTAGCTAGATGTACTGTAAGCAACATTATGCAGATCAGTATTGTATTTATCACATAGGTGCATGTGAAAGAAGACAAGCATTGCTAATATAACTAGACGCACACGTGCGTTCACTCGTGCCCCGGAAGCCCCCTTATAGGAGAGGCTTCAATGACCAGCCCCGTTCGTACTCTTCCCCGAGCCGTTTCACGCATTCTTCACTTAACCATAACATAATAAAGACCTTTTTTGACCTTTTTAAAGAATATCTGATTAGTCAATTTGTCTGTCAGCAGCTATTAGTCGACATGCAAAATATTACCAGCGAATATACCAGTTTATTCAACTTTTAATTTCACTATGTGTCTCAATTGTTTGCTGTAAAGACTTCTACAACGGCGTTTTTAACAAAATAACAAATCGTGAATATTTTCGTTCATGTTTCGGATGTTTTAAATAATAAAAGACGTTACGTGACCAACAAGGTCAATGGAACCTATCCGTTCCATGCAATGGTCTGCTTTAGAATTCCGTATTAAAATTCAGTACAAAAACCTCTCAAGATCTCTTGAATGCTTGAATGAGGAATACAATTGACTTGCTTCTACGTATGTTCGTTTAGCAACATGTAGGATGAGAAATTCGTAGATTCACAGCTCATAGGAAATACTCAGTAATGAGCTGTACATTGCTGAGTCTACATATGTCCTTGCTTGTACTTATGCTTATAAATCACCAATTAGTGTGAACCAGGCTTTCATGAATAGATCAAGTTTGAAAATAAAGCTTCTGTATTGCAGCCATTGCAGTTTGTTTGCTTTGCATCATAATATTTGTAGCATAGACAATGTAGCTCAATTGACATGCTGCAGTATATAGTTACAGAAGTGGACATGATGATGCAATTCTGCTGTTGCATGCAACATTGCATCACATGTCTTGGCCTTTAGCTTACATGTATTTCATATGAAATCATATGTTACCATCCTGTAGTTTTGAAGATCCTGCAAATATTAATGTCATCATCATCATCATCATCATCATCATCATCATCATGTGAATAATAATCATTTCTAAATTTATGTTCCTATTTCTTCAATGGTAGAATCATCTCAAATTCAACAACTCAAGATGGAAAATGACCAGCTGAAGAAAGAGTGTGAAAAAGCTGAGAAAAAGAAATCTGAACAAGAGGAAATGAAAGAAGAGTTGAGGGAGGAATTGACCAGGACAAAGGAAACTGTCAGCGTCTATAAAACAGAGATCGATGAGGTCAGGAAGGAGTTGAGCGACCAGATTCATGAAATACAGATGGCACAGTAAGTCCAAGACTTATGAGTTTGTCCTCTTTTTTAAAACAAATAAGACAGTGCTGTTTTGCCTTTAGGAAGATTTTAAGAAATATAATGTTCCAGACCATTGCCTGCATGGCTGAGCATTGGTCTTTCATGTGGGAGGCCTGCAGGGTTTGATTCCCTGGCTGGGCCAATACTCAGGGTCTTTATTGAGGAGGTGCTGCCTTTGTAATTACATTAGTTCTACAAATGGTTAGACCTAATTTGCATCTTCTAGGATTTAAGCAACTCCATTATACAGTAATGTGTAGTTCCAGAAAATATCCATACCCCCACCAAGGAGGGAATTGGAAGTTCTGGAGGGGAGGGGAGCAGGTTAGAGAGGGGTTAGAGAAAGACAGAAATTACAGAGTTTTTATGGAAGAAAAATGGAAGTTCCCAATTAAGGATAGGGGGTCCATTTACAAATTCCTTCCATGGTAGGGGGATTTTCTGTAAGTACACAATTACCATCTACTACATGTACTGCAACCAGTGGTAGGAGCTACTTGAGCAGGTGACATGGCGAGTTAAAATCTAGAAACTAAGAGATTGAGAATCTTATGATGTTTCCTATCTTACAGAGCCAAAGCAAGAGAGAGGGGCAAGAAAATTCAAATACTTGAATTAGAACTCAAAGAAACCAAAGAAACCCTACAGGTGTGTTAAGATTCTTACACCTTTTAATTTCTATCTGTTGCTTACCAATTTGAAGTTGAATACACAGAGTCAGTATAATTATAAAATAACTATGATATTTAGCAATTTACACGGCTCAAAGGGAGAGCACTTGTAAAGTTTTAGTGATTTGACCCCGTATATAAATAAAGTTCATTCATTCATTCATATAATGCGCGCTCTGATTGGCCAAAGGACACGTGTCCCACATTCTCTATGAGAACATAGCACGCCCGCGCATATTTTCAAACTTTCTCCAACGAAAAAAGAAAATAAGACTTCAATTGTATTTTATAAAAGAAATAGAAAACTCTATTTCTACAATAGTGAACAGTCTGCAATATGTGGTAAATGGTTGATACATGTAAGTAGTTGGTAACAATTTGATGAGTAGTTGGTAATTATGGTTGAGAAGTAGTTAGTAGGCAGTACATAAGTAGTGGGAAGTGGTTGGGAAGTGGTTGGTGAAGTGGTTGGTGAGAGGTCAGTCAGTAGTTGGTAAGTGGTTGATAGTCTGTAGGTGGTTGGTAAGAAGTCAGGATAATTAAGTTTGCTAATGGTACTAAGGCAATGGTAACTTTAAGGTTACAGTAATAAGGTAACATTAAAAGTAATGGTAAGATGACAGAAAGGTACTTGAAGGTAATCAGAACAAATCATTTACTTGTCAATTACCATGCAGCACAGAATTTGTTTGGCTAAAACTATGACTTACCTTCATTCACCTGCAATGTTAATATGCTGATATTTGTGTTGCTTAACGTTCTACTGAAAACCTTGACTGTTAAAGCATACTCTTTTAAATGGACCTTTCTGTTCACAGATCTCTGAAAATGTCATTGATGAAAAGACTAAGAATATGGAGAGTTTACAAGAAAGTTTACAAAATGAAAAGAAGAATTGTAAAAAACTTGAACAGGTATGTTTAAAATTTTACTAATTAAGTGTCATGAATGTACATTATCATGCAAATCATTTGAATAGATCTCTATAGCTCTCCAACATTGAAATCCAAATAATGACCTATTAATTAAAATGTGTTCTATCACAGGAACTTGAGGAGATGTTTTACCTCAAGAAAAAGTTGGAGTTAATTGAAGATGAAAAAACCAGAGTAGTAGAAAAACTAAGAGGGGCTGAGTCAGACTTAAAGGAAACCAGGGAAGCCTTAAATGATGCAAACAAGAAGATCAAGGTGTGTAATCTGCTATAATTCAAATACTACTGAGATACGAAATGCAGAATTCAGCATACTCACTCCACAAAGAGCTAGCTATCCTCAGGAACCCAGGCCAAGTATTATTTTGTCACTCATTTCTTGCTTCCAGAAAAACTAACCCTGGGAACATTGTCTGTTGGAACTTGTTTTTGGAAAAAATTTTGTGTGGTTTCTAAATCTTTTTGTCATCATCTTGATCTCCAGGACCTTGATAAAGAAATGGAAAGCCTGAGAAATGACCACAAAACTCTTTCTGAGAAATGTGAAGATCAAGATTATCAAATCCAGACTTTGAGAGATGTTGTTGACAGCAAGGAAGGAGATATAGAACAACAACTGATAGAAATAATTCACTCGAAAGAACAGCTTGATGATGTAACATTACAGTTACAAGATATCTGGGCTTCTTATAAGGCAGACAAAACATTATGGAAACATAGCTCACAAGGGAGATCAATAAGGTAAAATTTGATCTTGGGGATAAATTAGAGTAGATTTTGTATGACTGTGAAAGTGGCACCAGACCGTCATGGCATGGTTACATTAGGCAACATGGCACTGCCATGGTTATGGCACAGCGGGGTCCATTTCACGCTTATGTGAAAACTGCTTTAATTTGCAATTATATGTTAGCTAGACTACACTCAGGGAAATGACTACCTCTGACAATCTGGCCTGAGTTCCTAAAAGTCTGATCTGTACCAATTCAGGTTGACTAACTCTTAATGAAAAAGCCATTGGTTTTAATCCTTGATTAGGGATTAATAGGCTTTTAGGAAACAGCACCAGCTATCCATTATCAATCCATTATGTTTTGGAGTTTCTTTATTTCTTTACCCAGGGGAAGCACTTGCACAGTGTATGGTGTAGCTATTTTCCCTGGCCTACAGCCCTCTGCAGTTTACTTGATACTACTGTATGATTCAGAGAGAAAGAAGAAGTGCATCGATAAAAAATGTGTGAAGTGTAGAAATATAGCAAATTGATATAACTACATTACCATATAGACCTTGAGAAGTAGAGCAGACTCCAAATCAGCCCTTTGAAAAACTGAAGAAGGGTCAGTGGGAATGGGAGAACAGAGAGGTCTGATGATTTCCTAGGACTGTAAGACTGTGAAAAACTAAAGCACATGGAATGATCGTATCGTATTATGACACAGAAAGTCAGGGCATAAATTATGCAAAATCATTTCTCACATGACATGTACATCAACAATTAGTCACATAGACTATGTTGCGTTGATACCTCTACAGAAGAAGACCCCACAGTACCTCAGCCAAGAAAGTACCAAAGGCTCCCACATACCAGACACTCCCTCCATCTAAAACACACAGTTTATACCACAGAAGATTGGTCAATAAATTAGGAGAACCGGTCATCAATCAAAATTATATCAGTTCTTCTCATAAGGTATATGGAGTATTATAAATATTAATTTATACATCTGAGTCATTGCCTATATTCAAATGCTTATATTATTGCTCCTCAATTATTGGACTTCTACACACCAGCTATTATGAGTGAAGAACAAAAGTCAGTCTAGCAAGTAAACTAGTTTGGCTGCAAATGGAGTATAAAGATGCAATAAGGGATGAATGGAAATCGGTAATACCAGGCATATAAAAAGAGAGTAACTTACTGGCATTTTATCAGTCAAACATCAGCAAGTTATCTCTTTTTATACAGTGTTACTGATTTACATTCATCTCTCTCTAAGTAAAGAACATAATTATAAAATGTCAAATTTCATGTTCCAGTCTCTCCCTGCCAGTGACCCACAGCAAACTACACAGGAAGGCAAAGCAGAGGTAGATGGCTCACCAGAAAATAAAACACCTGTAGAAGAAGGTAGAACTACTCCCATGTTATCTCCAAGGCCACCTGAAGGAACCAAGCCACGCCCAGTGTCTTCATATGGAGTTAGAACATATCCTCCATCAGGAGTAGCCAGGAATGGTGAAGTGAATGGTTACCATAGAGATACTAAAGGAGAAGAAGTATGGATGTACAAAGATGGTGGTAGCTCTAGTGGCGGAGATAGTGATGAACAAATTGTACAACTTTTAGTCAATGCTGGAGATAGGGTCTTGATACAAAGTAAAGTAGTAGGTGAGATTTTATTGAAATATTTACAAAATTATTGTGTCAAAGCACTGCAAGACAATATAATGCTATGTTAGTAGTAATTTGTTGACTATTCGTGTGGCTAATGGTTTTTCAGTCAACCAGTCATTTATTTACCAGTCAGTTAGTCTGTCTGTTATTTTCTTCCCTTCTTCACTCCTTCCCTCCCTCCCTCCCTCCCTCCCTCCTTGCTTGCTTGCTTCCTTCCTTCTTATCCTCCCTTCCTCCTTGCTTCCTTCCTCCCTCCCTTCTTTTCCATTCCTTTCTTCCTCCCTTCCTCCCTCCCTCTCTTCCTTCCCTCCCTCCTTGCTTCCTTCCTTTCTCCATCCATCCCTCCTTTCTCCATCCATCCCTCCCTCCCTTCCTTCTTCCTCCCTTCCTTGCTTTCTTGCCTTCCTCCCTCCCTCCTCATTCTTTCATTCATTCACTCTTATATTACTTCAGTTCTAGTGATTGAGTCAATATAAGTTAATATGTACAATGTAGCCTTTGTACAAGTTGCAAGAAGTACAATTTGACAGGCTGTCATACACATGTATTTGTTCAAATCAGGTGATGAACTTCTCAATGTGTCTGGTGTAGTCAAGTTTGTTGGTAAAGTTGGGAAGAAAGTGAACAGTCCAGTTTATGTTGGTTTAAAGCTGGATCAGCCATGTAAGTATAACTGTTGCCATATTGTAAAATACCCATCAATAATATTATTACAAACTCTATCAGTAACTTACATCCTAATTAGGCAAGGAGCTAGTGACAGATCGACCTTAGTTGAGTAGAGACTGGAATGGTTTAGAGAGGGAAGAGAAGCGTCTCAAAAGTAGGGAGCGGAGAGCATGAGAGATGTGGCCTAGAAGGAAGGAGGAGGAAGAAACAAAGAGAAGTTAGAATTGGTTGGGGAGGATGGAGATCAGGATTAAGAGATTTGGCTCTGTTCCAGTCTCTGCTCTAGTTACAGTAGTTGGCAAATGGAACAACCAACTATGTTTTGTTCTCATTTTTATTAGTTGGTGATAACAATGGTGTAGTTGGAGGAAAACAGATCTTCAAATATCAACCAAGGCATGGCAAACTCATCAAAATGTCTGACATTCATGCAGTCATGCATCCAAGGGTAATTTCTACATTTCACTTATCAAAATTTATAGACCATTGTACATAGCTTAATTACTGTGGCCATAAAAAATTTGCATTTGTGTGAAAATGGTTTCAGATTGAAGGCCAGATCTGCATGAGTTAAACTTTGTATGCAAGTGAATTTGCCCATGGAGATGGTCAAACAAGTCTCCTTTGTTATGAGTAGGCACTCATTTTTGGACAGCAGATGTGTAAAAAGCATCTAGCTAATGGCCATCTTGAATGTATAATTACTGTTCTTACCAAAACTCATTGTTTTCACTCTGCATTATACCAACGAATGCAGAGAGAAAAAGCATAGAGCAGCTGCATTATTGCAAATAATGCCGTCTGTCTAATCTAGCAGATGGCATTATTTTTAATAATGCTGTGTGATTCTGTGATCCCACAGCATTATTAATAATAATGTAGCGTGTTTTGCTTACAGGGGAACCAGATTTGCAGGAAGATAAAGTAATGTAACTACTAAGCTAGCAGTCACAGTACTTTTCAGAGCCTTTTCAAAATCCAGCTCCCCATTCAGAATTTAAGTACCGTAGCCTTTCTTTGTTATGACAAACACGGGTATCAAAACGTGTGGGATACAAAATCAGCAGAACTACGCATGCTCAAACAATACTTCAACTTTTAAAAATAAATAAATACCTCAATTTAAACAATTTTGGTGATTTTGGTGGTTATGAAGTTGACCAGTAGTTATAAAAGATAATTTTCCTTAATAGATAATCACTTCGGCACACAGCATTCGTGGGTATAATGCAGGCAGCTTCGGGCTGCGCCCTCAGCTGCCTGCATTATACCCACGAATGTTGCGTACCTCAGTGATTATCTATTAAGGAAAATGATCTGGCTGATGACCTGGGAACAAAAGACTCTACAAGTTTGCTATGACAAAATGGCTGCAGTGCAATTATAATTGCATAATGTGACAAATGTTTTGGTGATACAAAAACAAACAAACAAACAACAACAACAACAAAAAACAGAACAGAAAACAAAATCAACAAACAATCAAACAAACAACAACAAAAAACAGCAAAATCATTTTCCAATTGCTCAAATTTTGCACTGGGCAAAACAAAACAAAACAAAATTGTCATGATAGAAAATTTTTGTTTGAAAATTTGCCTTTGTAGACAGGTGTTCAATCAGAAATGATAAAGGAACTGGTTTTAATAATTAATCCATTAATTGTGAAATATACATAATATATAATATCTTGGCAAGTTTGTTAATTTAATATAATTGCAGCCTGTACATTTGAGATTTTTGTGCTTGCTGCTATGCTGTAGTTATGGTAAATGTGGTTATTTATAAGCAGTTAACTTGGAGTGGATTGCTGGTCAGCGGTTGTTGCTTGTTGTGCAGGAGCTATTGCTGTTTCCCCCCTCATGGTCAGTCGTTGCTCAGTGTGTTGATGCTTGTAAATTAATTTTGTGTTTTAATGAGTAATTACTCCTTTATTACAGACTCAGAACTACCAGAGGGTCAAATCTTTTACAGCTAACTGGTGACAAAAACCATGTCATCTTGGGTTGCATTGTACACTTTGATGCTGAACAAAAATATAAATTTGTTTATACAATTTAAGAAAACTTATTTATTGTAAATTTACACAGTCTAATAGTTTAATAAGTGCAAAACCCCTTGATTTTGTATCATGATAGACGAGCTTGGAATGTTAACCAGGCAAAAAATTGTTATTAATTAGAATTTTTTAGACTCAGGAGGGATTTAAATTCAAGTTTTAAATCATGGGTCTACTGTACATTATCCTGTATTTTATGAAATGAGGAATGCATCAGTTAGTTGAATAAATGTATTATTTGTAAATCATTTCAATTTTATATCAATATATATACTATCAATACACATACTATAGTTAATACCAACAACCCATTAGCAACAATTTATGAGACTGTGTTTTTTAATAGTATTAAACAATATTATTGTGTTTCCTTGAGATTCTCATTTTTATTTAGATATAAACAGGGTTCATACACCCAGAATATAAAAGAAAAGTTTATATTGTAGTGACCCCCCTCCTACTAACAAGAATGCTCCAGTATCTGGCACCAAGAAAAATTATCATTACTTTCTCCCCCATCACACAAAATAGGCTTTGTTACCCCCCCCTGCCTTTTTTATCAAGAAAAGCCTTTTGCTCCACCAAATTACTAATAAAGAACTCATTTATACAATCCTCCCACAAAGGAAAGGTCGTTGTTCCAATGACAAAAACATTGAATGTCAAATTCAAGACCAAATTTTTCTTAACATTTTTTTTATTTCAAAAGCATTGAAGAACTAGACTGTGATGTATTTACATTTTCAAGACACTAGTCAAGTTGGAAGGATTTTGAGTTTTTTTAACAGCATTTCACTTTTTTTCATTTACTACACATCTCAGATTTTCAATATTGTTTCCTAACATGGTTCACTTGGCAGAACCTGATTTTTCTTTCTTCTTTTTTTCTGCTTCTTCTTCCTTTTCCTTTTCAATGACTGCAACAATTTTATCAACATCCTCTGCTTGAAGGATCTAGAATAAAAGAACAAGTATTACTGTAAAGGCCAACATATTTCGAGGTGGTCACCTTTGAGTGGGGTTTGTCAAAATACATGGGACTGTTATGTGGACACATCCTCTTTAGTATAGAGGCTTTGCACCATCACGTGATGGCAGCCATGACAAGTGGCAGGAGTCTGGACTAATCTGGTTCACATGAGAAAGAGTTCAGTTTCCCAGAAGGAAAAGACCATTGTTGTGCCTCCTGTCATGGCTGCCATCACATGATGGTTCAAAGCCTCTATAGGCAGACACTTCTTACTGGTTCTGGCAAACTGCTCTACACTGTAAAGAGGACATCTCTCTAACCCAGACAAGTCCGACTGAGTCTGGTCTAATTAACTCAGTAGGGTGGATACTCTAAAGCAGACCACCATAATGCATGCAGTAAGAGCTAGTCTGCTTTTAAGGTGGTATTGTATTACACTGTAATATGGTATTGGTATACACTAATTAATATGAAGTAGTTTCTACAGCAGATTTTGTATGAGCATGAAACAGACTGCTCCATGCTGTGTTCGTGTCCGTGATGTGTTGTCGATAAAAACATTCCAATTTCCTGCCATGACCGTGCGGTGTCATTTTCACAGTCATACAAAATCTACTATATAGTAACAATGGTATGATACCTTCATAGGCTCTCCTCTTTTCATAACAGCAAGTTCAATGTTTTTACCACCTGTCTGTACGACCTGAGAAATAGAAAAATATCATCCAAGTAATGAAGCTTGTAAATTGAACATGTTCATGTGAATTTTTATTAGTTGTCACAAGTTGTCATAATTTGTCTACTTTCTAAGGTATAAGCAGAGCTTTAAAAACATTTTCAAATCTCAAGCCTTATTACCATATATAACAGTTTTGTTTTTGTTTTTGTTTTGGAGAGTAGTTTTTACATGGGAATTCAGTTTCCCCCTACTACTATCTGTTACCATATGTATTCTATTTTTTGTTGTCATTTGGTAAAAAGTATTATTAAACCTTAAACCTTAAACCTAAACCTTTGTGGAACATGCAAAAAGTGCACATCAAAGGAATACACTGTGCTTAGTTTGTAAGCAGCCTTGTTCATACATGCAATACTGTGACCATACCTCTAAAAGAGCTTTGACAGCTAGTTTGACTGTTTCATCATCAGACTTGGCAACGTCTTCTGAATAGTGCTTCTCTAGGAATTCACGCACTGTTTTAGCACTACGTCCTATTGCATTAGCCTAATAATATAACAAACAAAAAGTACAGTTAGAAACATCCTATGGAAAATACTCATCCAATTAGAGATCAATATTAGAGGTGCTATATGGAACAACACTGATCAACCAAAATGTTCTTTCATGATTAGCCTCCTGCACAGGCATCTCTATTTTCTCTCTCTCTGGGATTCCTGTGGGATTCTTGTTCAAGAAGAGGGGGCTGAGGAGACGGGAGGGGGAAGGGAAGAAAAGGGTGATGCAGCTGTTCTCACCTTCCTTTCTTTTACCTAACTAGTGCCTAGTCCCTCTCTATCAACAACACAGGAAACCCAAGATATAAAAAAATTATTTGTGTATACCCTGGAGTCTCACTTCAATGCTTTTTGTGTGACTACTGAACCAAAGTATGGAGAATGGCGAATAGGCGTAGGTAAAGAAAATTTACATTTGTAACATTATAAAGAGTGACATACCTTCCATGCATGGTAAGTACCCGATGGGTCTGTTTGGTATAGGTTAGGAGTGCCATCAAAATCAAACCCTACTATCAGAGTTGATATACCAAATGGTCTTCTGCCATTACTTTGAGTATAACGCTGTTCAACAAACAAACCCAAATTAGGTTTCTGTCATTTTTTGTAAAAAATCTTAAGGTGAAGGTACCAAAAAATGCATACAGAGTACTAGTGGAAGACACAAGTCATACTGTCTCTGTCACAATGACATCAAAACATCATGGTTTATATACCTTATAAAACTTCATTTTAATATTTTTTGAGATCGTGATTTATGGAATAAAAGAGATTGAAAAGTTCAAGCAGCTGTATACTTTCTCAGAAGGGGAAAAAAGCAAGCAAGAAAAAAAAGTCATCTTCCCACACCGGGAATCGAACCCGGGCCACGGCGGTGAGAGCGCCGGATCCTAACCACTAGACCATATGGGAATTCACTGTACAGGCTTGAATTTTATACAAATTTAAAGACGTCCCTATAGCTTCCCACCACTAATAAAATACAAAACGTGCTACTAGCTTGGGTGGCCAATTTTCCACAATTTGCTATGAGTTACATACTTGTTTAAGTGTTGCTATGTGTCTTGTGATATATTCTAAAGTTACTGGATCTTCCACTGTCAGCTTGTGGCTCTGACATTCTACTCTTGCTCTGTTCACAAGAATTCTTGCGTCGGCCGTCAATCCTAGGAAAAAAATAACCAAAAATTCAAATAAAAATAAAGAAATTGGTCAAAATAGAAGAACAGAATAGGGAAATTATTGGTTTAAGAATATTTTGAAAAAATGTACCGGCAAAGGCCATAAAAACGTGATCATCAAGGGAGCAAATTTTGCGAACAGTTCTTGGGTCTTGAAGCTTCGCTACGGCTTTCCTTTCAACTCCCAATACAACTATGTTCTGCCCTCGTACTCCAACCTAACAATACAAAAATACACTAAGAAACTCTGGTACAAGATTTTAAAATTAACTTGAATCGTAAGTTAGAAGCCGGCGAGGAACTTACAGCGGTGGAGCCTTTCTTCACGGCTTCTTGTGCATACTCTACTTGAAAAAGATGGCCATCGGGAGAGAAAACTGTGATAGCTCTATCATAAGAACCACCCGACATTATGAAACCCTAGATTTTGATGTACAAATGTCTACTTTTTTATAATTTAAGTTCAAGAAAATTGGAAAATCTTTTTCTTTCAGTGAGAATGACTCGGCAACTTAGTGACCACGCAATTCGCGGTCTTTCCCACAATGCTGTGCGCATCTAGCGCGCCAAAAACAAAACAAAATGGAGGAAGGTTGACAGTTGCTTTATTTTTATTGCCAGCTTTTTTTACTTTTTAACACATTTTTAACTGCTTATGGATTGTAAAGATCGATCTCAATCCTTCCGATCTCTGAGAAGACATTTTTGCCTCAAGAATCATTTGTGAGACGCGATTTTGAATGGTATTTTAAGATGGAAAGGCCGTCATCTGCGAAAGATATTGCCCTCCAGCGGCTGAACGCATTTGGAGCAACAAACAAACGCAACGCTATAGAGGGAACACCATCTGATAACAGTACTCCACGTACTCTTGTGAGTTGCATATATGTTGACCAGTCAGATTTCTTCTAAATCCCTTGTTGGTTGAAAACTGTTCAGTTTCAATGTCTTCTTTCGACCCTGTCTTCCCTCCCAAACAGCATTCATTGATTTTCCTTCAATTTTGTATTGTTTGTGACTATTCTTTAGATTCGTGGACTACTTGATGCTGAATCTGTGAGTAAAAGTGGCATATCTGTACTGCCAACAAAAAAGCCAAAATTGATAAAAAGCCCCTCACTACCACCCCCACAGAAAAGAAGAAAGTCACTGAGGAAGTCAATCAGTGATGATGCTACACCTAGAACAATAATCAAAAACTTTTTGATGGAAGGTAAGAATTACTATATTAAAGTTTATAGGCTATTATTATGGTCAGTCAGCATGGTGAATAACTGAACATTAGATGAACTTGGGGCTGGGTGCAGAAACAGAAGAACTGGCATCACCCATCCAGGCCCCTCAAGGAGGTCACCTTGGCAACTCTGCCACAGTCCACCACCTTGTGCCCATCACACTGAGCAAATTAGTGGAGTTATACCTATGTATAGGTATAATTATATGTGTTAATAGCTAGCAAGGTTTAATTTTCTCTGGGGAACTCCATGAATACTGGTCAGGGATGATTGTTTGGAGTGTTCATTTTCTTTACGGGGCATCAAAAATTGGCATGGCTCAAGCTATTTTTTACCCTTAAAAATATCAAAATTTAAAAAAAATGTACAAAATCTTAGTCTGTTATTGATTTCAATAAAAGTACACCATGTGATCATGAGTATCCTAAAAGGTACCAAGTCCTGTTATTTTGAAGTACAATGATCATCCTAGTGTGGGTCTGGAGTCCCAAATTAATCATCTGCTTACCATGTAGTTATTTACTATCCATATCATATGTACAAGTAGTCAATAGGTGAGAACTTAAATCTAATCATCAACTGCCATAGAAATTTGCCTTCATGTACTTGTCTAACTTTATAGTGAAATACTTCCTTTTCATAAAAGCTTCACCAGAAACACCACTTGAAGCCCCTCAACCAGAGATATCACAGGTTGTGGAAGAGACCACCAACCAACCTTTGACTACATGTATATCACATAGTCCTGTGGAAGAAAAAACAACTTTACCAGTGAATGAAACTGATGGAAAGGTGATAGACTACTTTTAAGTTTGTGATAACTTATATGTTCAGTAGAGGAGGGTTCACGTGAATCTTCAAGAAACTATAGACCAAACTGAGTGTTATAGTACAGGTGTCATAGCCAATTATGATTTCAAGTGTCAGCAGCTTCCACAGGGGGTGGGGGGAGGTACAAAATAGGCTAAAATGGTAAACCCCCATCAAGGTCCAAAAAGGAAAAATGCCCACAAAACCACCCAAAGAAGACATTGAAGTTCAAAAAGGGAAGCAAGACTGCTAACCCAAAAATACCTTGGTGAAATTTTCTACTTCAAAACATCTTCCCAAAAATTTACTTACAAAAAGGCAAATAATTATCACACATGTCCTTACACCTGGGAAGTAACCATAATAACTGTTGCATGTAGTTCCTTTCAGAGACAATGAATAAAGCAGTGATTCTTGTCTTTTAGCTGGAAGCACAAAGTGAGCTCTTAGAGCAGTCAGCTGACAGTGAAAGTAATTTAAAAGAAGATAATACCAGTGAAAATGTATATCAAAGTGATTTTTCACCTTCACCACAAGGTATTTAGCTTTAGTGTTCCCAATGAGAGTGGGTTGGTAATATCTGAATATAAATGAATATATTAAATAAGATTAGTGTCAAAGTGTCAGTAGGGCAGTTGGTAGAATTTTTGGTAGGTTTTCAGTAGGTTGTTGGTATATGTTGGTGGATAGTATCTACTGGTTGGTAGTGTCAGCAGGTTAATTATTGGTAGGTTGTTGCTAGGGTGTCAGGTTGGCAGGTTGTTGGTAGGTTGTCAGTGGATTTAATTGATGCTAGGGTGTCAGTAGGTTGTTAGTAGCTTGTCAATAGGTTATGTTGTTGTTAGGTTGTGACAGTAGGTTGTTGGTTGGTTAGTAGGTTGTTGCTAGGGTGTCAATAGGCTGGCACTAGATCATCAGTAGGTTGTTGCTAGGGTGGCAGTAGGTTGTTGCTAGGATGGCAGTAGGTTGCAGGTACATGCAGTGTCAGTAGGTCGTCATTAAGTTTCTAGGTTGTCAAATAAGGTTGTTGCTTGGTAGTTGTAATTGTGAGCATGCAGGCTATTGTTGGTAGGTTGACAGGTTGTTGGTAGGGTGCCTATAGAGCATTTGGTAGGTTGTCAGTTGGTCATTGATTGTTTTTGTGATGTTTTTGTTTCATAAAGCTATATATTGTCAATGTTAATATTCTGCTTAGTAACATTCAATTTAATTTTTTTTTCTACAGAGTTGGATTCAACTAATTCAAAAGAAACTAATGAACCTTTAGTTCCCGAGGATGACTCACAAAAACAGCCAAATGCTACACCAATGGACAATGACCTAAACACAACTGACAGCACTCGAGATGATTACACAACTGAGAGCTTTGGGCAACAGAACAAAGGCAAATGGAAGGATCTCGTGACTCCTAAGGTCCCTATAACAACAAGAAAAGTTCTTTGTGAGACAAACGAATTTGATGCCAGTGTATCACAGTCTACAAGGTACAAAGTTATGGATTATTGTTTGATATTTTGTGTTGGGGATTTGAGTGACTGGTCTTGGTATTCTTTGTGGAATATGAGGGTAGGCCATTTGACCCGGTACCAGTTAATTTTTTCAGATATGTGATGGGTCTTCAGTCATTGGGATGACCTGACAAAAATGGATAGTTACCTTACTTGGCATATATAGTAGAAAATCATATTTATTAATAATACAAGTTTTATAAAAGCACTAGCATGACCATGTATCTAATAAACGTACCATATGACCCATTGCTTGAAAAGTTAACTGGCACATTTAGACCTTACAACAGACAAAATTCTCTTTTTTCAGTTGATATTAGGATCATACTGTGGTACTGGAATTGACATTAATTTTGTAAATGTACAAAAAATTATTATCATCATCATCATCATCATCATCATCAAATATTACGGGTTTCAAGGATACCACACACACATACACACACTCAAAACCACAGTACTCATTATAAAATAACTATGATATACCGCGCACTCTGATTGACCAAAGGACGCGTGTCGCACGTTCTCTGTGAGAACACATAGCACATGCGCACACATTTTCAAACTTTCTCCAATGAATAAAGAAAAGAAAACTTCAATTGTATTTTATAAAAGAAATAGGAAACTTAGCAGCAGCACTATGTTGAGTTATGAAGCACTTGGGAAATGTAAGAAGACTCAAGAAGTGTTGAGAAGCACTCGGCTACACCTCGTGCTTCTCCTAACACTTCTCTCGTCTTACAATTCCCGCATGCTTCTATAACTCAACATAGCACGCTGCCTCATTTTCTATTTCAACAATATATATTGGGTCTTTGTATTGTAAATTTCTAAACACTTTAATGTTTTCTTATAATATATGCCAGCAGATCTAAGGAAACTGTCAAGAAAAACCAGCGCAAGACAACAGTTTCTCAAAGGTAACTTGTTATCACAACAAAGTGTACATTTTAAGGTGCATCACAGCAGAAAGCTGCTGTTTTCATAATTATCTTTTTCATTAACCAGGCAATGATACATTGAAAGCTATAAGTGCTACATAGAGCAGATTTCGTATGAATGTAAAATGGACTGCACCATACTGTGTTGTGTCAGTGCCGCAATGTCTATTATAAAAACTTGAAATTCATCACTAAGTGCTGTAACTGTGCATGACTGTGCAGTGGCATTTTCACAGTCATATGAAATCTTCTCTATGCGCTACATGTAACATTGCTCAAAACTTATGGCATTATCAATTTACGTACACAGTAAAGCTTCTCGGAGATATTTACCAGTGGCTTTTGTGCTCATCAAAATATCACTTCTCCCAATGATTTAAATTATTGAAAGTACAGGGCATTATATATTTCTGATATGCATTTATTTTACAAGTTTGGAGGTGTTAGACATTTTGCTCTTTGACCCTAAAGGGTCTTGTACAAAATATTGAGCTTAACAACCTATAACTGTCCTTATTATAAGAAGCTATAAGATATTTTTCCTCCCTCTCCATAAGATTTAGAGTAGATTTCGTATGACTGTGAAAACAGCATCGCACGGTCACGGCATGGTTACGGCAGAAATTTCAAATGTTTTTATAGACATCACGGCACTGACACGGTTACGGCACAGCGTGGTCCATTTCACACTCATACAAAATCTGCTCTAAATCATCACTGACATACTTACAGTGTATGAAAAGGTGTAATTGATCACATGTATGTCTCCACTATTCAGGAAAGCTGTTCAAGAGACAATGCTTCCATCAAGCCTGGTAAAAAGCATATTCCAGCATTTTTCAAAAAGAAGGGTAACAAAAGAGACACTACAAGCAATTGAAAAAGGGTGTGTACACTTTTTGCTATTTCAAAGCCTAGCCTTTGTTTGTTCATGAACGTCTTAAGGATTGAGAAGAATGTTGTGATGATGATGATAATGATTTAAACTCATTGGCACAGATGAGCTTGGTGACAGGTGCCTGAGAACCATGCCAGCTGCGCCGACTGTGCATGGTAAGGAGGTAACCATGACAACCCAACCATGGTCCACCTCCTGGCACCCGTCACACTGATGAAAGCAATGGAAAATACCTACCTGGACTTACCTCTGAGGAAGGTTGGAGGGAACACAGCTAAGCTAGCAAGCAAACATGTTGTGCAAGAAGATCAGTTATCCTATACAAGTATCTTTTGGATTATATTTCAGGTCCAGTTTGTTTTTCAAGCAGCTGTCATCTGACCTCATGGCATACTGCCAACATGCAGGAAGAACTACAATTGACCTTGGAGATATGGAACTGCTCATGAAAAGGTAATTACACACTTCAGGTAAAATAATTTAATTACTAAATTATATACTAAAGGTTTAGACCTGCAAGTACTGCTTCTAAAAGTTTGCCTTATTTGTCACAGGCTTGTCTTTGAGTATTCTTGCGTTTGTTTGTCTGTCTGTCTGTCTGTCTGTTTGTTTGTCTGTCTGTCCGTCTGTCTGTCTGTCTGTTTGTTTGTTGTTGTTTTTTGTTTTTTTTTTTTTTTTTTGGGGGGGGGGGGGGGAGGGGGAATTTGTATATAGTAGTCCTCCCATACAAATGTCTTCAGGACATTGGTAATGGAAACCTTTTGTATTTCCACTGCTTGACAATTCCCAGATATCTATATATTTTGTCGCGAAAAAACGTTTCTCGAATACCCACTTTGTACATAATCATGTAAGATTGGTCATTAAGTAATGCATTTACTTCTCCTTGCCTGATGTAATCCATCGGCATTTTACTGTACAGTTATTGAGGTCTCGTAGCAATTAGTTTAGGAACTGCGATCTATAGGATATAGATTACATGGATATTAATACAGTTCGTTGCAACCATTAGGTCACTGTACCTAAAGGTGGTTGTTGCGCGGAAAGTCGTCCTCGTGTAACATGACTCTCAGGACGATTTTCTGCGCAATCTTTGTGTTGGCAACATGTTGCAGTATCGCCTTCAAAAACCTGCAACAAAAAATGACGAATTTTGTTCGAGTTGGTCCGTGTAACACGCCATCAACAAAATGGTGGCTGTTAGCGAAGTAAGAATAATAATAACAAGAAATACTTGTGGATGAAAGTGATAGACGAAAACTTATCGCTTTCATCCAAATAAAAGCAATTTTTAGGATTCAAATCTAAAAGTGCCCAAAAAAGTAAAACAAAATGCGTCAACAGAGCGTCACGTACGTTGATGTTGCAAGGAACATCGTTCCGTGTAAACAGCCCCTGTTGACAACAACAAAAGTTTTCGCGCAATATCGTTGCACGGAAAATCGTTATTGAAAGTTGTGTCGTTCAGTCTGTGGCAAATATTTCGCTGGGTTCTAGATCCGCACGATCAAAATCCTGGCCGTAACTCGTTTACATCTTAGAGTAAGGTAGATATAAACAGTTCATCTGGTTAGTGTACGGGTTCTAGGTGAGGGGGTTCATGACTTTTATCTGTCATTATAATCCTTACATCTTTAGACTGCCCTCTAACTTGGGTAGCTCCTTTAGCAGTGATTAGAGAGTGCACCATCTGCTACTCCTTCACCAAAACGGTCATCCACCATTAGGGAGACCATTTTGACAAAGAGACACTCATGTTAAAATAATTACCTTAACTCTAACTTCTAGTTCATTAAAGCCAATAAACACCTTTATAAAATGAATAGTTAGTACTAAGTCTAACTTCAATCTAGAGATTCAGGACAAACTTGATTGTGGTTTCAATCTAGTGTTCTTTGTATTTCCATAGGCAAGGCTTCATAACTACCAAGCAATCACTAAATTCTCTGATAGAAAAATACTTGCCTCTGGAATACAGACAAGAACTGATACCAGTAGCACAGTCTGGAAATAAAATCTTACTAAAGAAAAGTACTTGAGGGATCAAAATAACGATATCGAAACTAGTTTACAAATGATCATATACCTGATTAACTAAAAAAAATTGTAGTATTTGAATATGAAATTTCAGCGCAATCAGGAGAAAATTGCTAGGGGAGGCCATCATCGAACTGGCTGAAAACTATTTTTAGAACGAGCTCTGATTGGTTGATAATCGTGACGTCACGCACTGATTTTTCTACAAAAACAAAAACAAAATGGCGTCCGTATCTATTGTCTTTGTAAACGAAAATTGTGTCCCTCTCGTTGTAACGCAATCACAAGATAACTTCGAGTCTGACGACGTTGATCATAAAGAAAAAAGGGCCATAAAATTCTAAGAAAAAGGTGCATAAAGAAAAAAGTGTTAAAAACTCTCGCGGTAACGTACGACTTTTTCAATTTTCGCGGAAATTTTTTCCCATCGACCAATCATATCGCGCGCGTGAAAGCAGCCAATCAGCAATCAGAGCTCGTTCTAAAAAATAACTCAGCTAGTTCGATGATGGAACCATTCCCCATTACCGCTAGAGCGCGAGAAGTACTCCCCTAGTAATTTTCATGGCAGTACATCTTGTGCATCAATGTTGCTGTGAAAACTCTTGAACCTACTAACTGAAATCAGTCGAGCGGACCTTATTGCTACCGGTAACATTGTATAGACCACTTTCAAAAATGGCGGCCTAGTACATGAGAACGAGGCCACAAAGGCCTTGTTACCAGAAAATAAGCGTGGCGACACTCCTATTGCTATCAAAGACAGATATCGCTGATGGATTGTACCGTGGATAAATAAAGAATACTTACTTACTAAAGACGATGTGTTCCTCTTTTTTGAACTTTTTTTTTTCTGTGCTTTTTACAGGACATACTTAGACTCATTTGATGCCATGATGATTTTAGAGGCCTTTGTGGCCTCGTTCTCGTGAACAACGAGCCCGCCATTTTTGAAAGTCGTCTATTGGTGTCGGGGGATCAGTAGTGTACAAAAACACTCAGAATTTGACATTGTACAAACAAATAATTGCAAGGGTTCTAGTTGCAATGAGTTTCATAATCAAATGCTTCAAGCCGAGTAAATGTTTGGTTTTATTATGAAGTTGTTTTTGTAAATACTGTATATAATTGCTATCCTTGCTGGAATATCCAGAAGTTTTGAAGTATTCGGTTTAGAATTCGATTTTCTGCATAGTCTTATTTTTATATTTTGATTTTTGGTTTTTAATGACTTGTATTTTCGCAATTGGTATTGTAAATACCCATTATGAACACAGCTTTTAATTTTGACAACATAATATTCTACTAATAAAACAAATGCTAATTAAAATATTAGCATCATTTTCATTCATTCTGTCAACTTTCAGTCATTCTTTTTTCTCTCATTCTTTCGTTTTACATTTTTTCATTGTTGTTTTAGAATAGGTTGTCGGTTCTCGTCTACATATTGTGAATGTCGTATTATTTTGAATTACCTTAAATCTTAAATCGCTTTTTCCCTTTTATATTACATCTGCACACTAGTCAACTGAAACTTTTAATTTGGGTCAAATTGTTCGCACTTCCTCCCCCTCAAATTCAGTACCAATACGAGGCCCAGGGGAGCTGTCCCGGCAAGACCACCAGCTTGCGGAAAAACTGAGAAATCACCGCCCCTGTAATAAACGCCTACCTCTTCAGTATATACGCCCCCTCCTTTGCGTGTACTAGCTAAATACAACAAATATACCTTTTTAAAGCATTTAATAAACGGCAAAAGAGAGACAAATATTATGTTTTACATGCGATAAAGAGATCAAAAAGCTGTATAAACTATACAGTATATTTCTCGCAAATCGTCAATTGTTTTTGTTAAATTTGAGGTTTTAGTGAAGTTTTAAAGTGCCCCTAACCCCTAAATTGAAATTTTGATAATCGTTTCTTCATGAATGGAAATGTTTAATGGTTAAATATCTCTGGATAAAATCATCTTTTGGAGCATTAAGCATTTGAAGTCGGAAAATGCAAATAGGATGACGTAATAAAAGGAATTTGCATGATTTTGTTTCCAATGTTGAAACAAGTGTGTTTGAGTTAGGTAGCAAAAACATTCACCATACTTTGTATTTTAGCAATGAAAATATTTTGCAAATGGAAAAATAGTGTTTTTGTGTATTTAAGAAGTCCTTTTTCTACGTTACTTTCTTAACCTCTCCACAACGGTCCGCACCTTTGGTAAGTACTAGTTGTGGAGAGTTGGCCGCTGTGCAGAAGTTTCAATGAATAAATGTATGGATCGGATCGATGAGAGCGCGCGTTATATGATAGTTATTATCCAACTGTACTCAGCAGAGTACAAATAACGCCCAAAACGAGTACAAATATATCGCGATATTTGTATTGTAGGAAACCAGTTTTACAAGTTGTCGAAATAAGCGCCATCACCACTTCGTACGCAGTGAAAAAAAAGTCGCACGCGCCAGAAAAATAAAATACACTGCGGTGATGTATTTAGAAAATTTAAAAAAATTATGAAATACAGTGAAACCTCCAAAGTAACGGCCCCTCTCCGTCTGAGTCGCTCGCAATCATCTTTCAAATGCGAATACTTAGCTTTGCCTACAAATAAGTGAAGGTATAATACTTTTCATGATACTTTGTCCAATTGAGCATGTCTAAATGGCGAGATTTCGCTCTTTTCGAGCCACCATATCTCCGAATCCAGCACCGTGACCCCCAATTTTCTTTATTGATTTGATGTTCGTAACTCGGAAACAATCTATATGTTGCTTTATAGAAAAATTCGTCCATAAAAACTCGCGCGAGACGTATTCGCACAGTACAGCACTTATTCGAAGAAACTATCCGGCTATCAACTGGAACAAGAAAGAAAACAAGTACCCCATAACTCAACGTTGAAATTTATGAAAAAATATGAGTATTGAACGTTTGAAACACCTTTCTTTCGTAGTTAACAATTGCTTAAACGTAATAAATCAACCCAAAAATATCGCGATTTTCAATAAACGCCGTGAATTAACGCCGCCCCCGAACAAGCGCCGCTTGACGACCATCTTTTTCTCTTTAAGGGTGACATGTTGGCCGAGTAGTTAGTGCGCCGGTGTCAAGGGGATTTCGCCCCCCTTAAAAATAGTCCTCCCGGGGACAAATTCACCGGGAAATTCGCCCTTCCCCCCTTTCGTCCCCCCTCTGTGAATTTCGCCCCCTCCCTTGAGTTCTTGTTAAAATTACTAAATTACCAAGTGGTATTACAACATGCAAAGGATGTTGTGCGGGAGACATTTTTGTATCAAAAGTTATCATTATGCTTGTATTTATGTTAACAAAATTACCTTACGCACGTGCCACACCTAATATGCCTCGTTACGTATTTATCATCAAGTCACGTAAACGACGTGCATAAGCTTGTACTTCTTAATAGGCAGGTCGTTACGTGGAACGTGATGATAAATCCGTAACGAGACGCATTAGGAGTGGCACGAGCGTAAGGTAATCCTGTTAACATAAGCATGGCAAATTAAGTTTGTGATTTAAAGATATCTTCGTGTTTTCTACGTACATCTATTACAAGCGCACCTTTTCCTGAACGTAAATAGGCTACGCAAATAGAATTACGCATTTCCTAAATCCTAAATTCCTTAGTATTTGTAACCCTTGAGAAACATATATAAACCACCATTTAGGCCAAAAGTTTAGTTCGACTAGCGAGTTCAAGCTCTACAGTTCAAGACTCGAAACACAAACCTTTGACATCTTTCAAGTCAGCTAGTGACAATTAAGTTTACCCTTAATGTTACCGGTAAGTTTGCTTTTACAACATTTCGAATTACGTCCTACTATTTTACATTGCTATACTTTATAATATCCAACCTCGTTCCCAGGCCCTTTTCCCTTCGCATTGGGAAGGGAAAAGGGCCTGGGAACGAGGTTGGATATTATAAAGTATAGCAATGTAAAATAGTAGGACGTAATTCGAAATGTTGTAAAAGCAAACTTACCGGTAACATTAAGGGTAACTTAATTGTCACTAGCTGACTTGAAAGATGTCAAAGGTTTGTGTTTCGAGTCTTGAACTGTAGAGCTTGAACTCGCTAGTCGAACTAAACTTTTGGCCTAAATGGTTGGTTTATATATGTTTCTCAAGGGTTACAAATACTAAGGAATTTAGGATTTAGGAAATGCGTAATTCTATTTTGCGTAGCCTATTTACGTTCAGGAAAAGGTGCGCTTGTAATAGATGTACGTAGAAAACACGAAGATATCTTTTAAATCACAAAACTTAATTATGCCATGCTTAGTTAACAGGATTACCTTACGCTCGTGCCACTCCTAATGCGTCTCGTTACGTATTTATCATCACGTCACGTAAACGACCTGCCTATTAAGAAGTACAAGCTTATGCACGTCGTTTACGTGACTTGATGATAAATACGTAACGAGGCATATTAGGTGGCACGTGCGTAAGGTAATTTTGTTAACATAAATACAAGCATAATGATAACTTTTGATACAAAAATGTCTCCCGCACAACATCCTTTGCATGTTGTAATACCACTTGGTAATTTAGTAATTTTAACAAGAACTCAAGGGAGGGGGCGAAATTCACAGAGGGGGGACGAAAGGGGGGAAGGGCGAATTTCCCGGTGAATTTGTCCCCGGGAGGACTATTTTTAAGGGGGCGAAATCCCTTGACACCGGCGCACTAACTACTCGGCCAACATGTCACCCTTAAAGAGAAAAGATGGTCGTCAAGCGGCGCTTGTTCGGGGCGGCGTTAATTCACGGCGTTTATTGAAAATCGCGATATTTTTGGGTTGATTATTACGTTTAAGCAATTGTTAACTACGAAAGAAAGGTGTTTCAAACGTTCAATACTCATATTTTTTCATAAATTTCAACGTTGAGTTATGGGGTACTTGTTTTCTTTCTTGTTCCAGTTGATAGCCGGATAGTTCTTCGAATAAGTGCTGTACTGTGCGAATACGTCTCGCGCGAGTTTTTATGGACGAATTTTTCTATAAAGCAACATATAGATTGTTTCCGAGTTACGAACATCAAATCAATAAAGAAAATTGGGGGTCACGGTGCTGGATTCGGAGATATGGTGGCTCGAAAAGAGCGAAATCTCGCCATTTAGACATGCTCAATTGGACAAAGTATCATGAAAAGTATTATACCTTCACTTATTTGTAGGCAAAGCTAAGTATTCGCATTTGAAAGATGATTGCGAGCGACTCAGACGGAGAGGGGCCGTTACTTTGGAGGTTTCACTGTATTTCATAATTTTTTTAAATTTTCTAAATACATCACCGCAGTGTATTTTATTTTTCTGGCGCGTGCGACTTTTTTTTCACTGCGTACGAAGTGGTGATGGCGCTTATTTCGACAACTTGTAAAACTGGTTTCCTACAATACAAATATCGCGATATATTTGTACTCGTTTTGGGCGTTATTTGTACTCTGCTGAGTACAGTTGGATAATAACTATCATATAACGCGCGCTCTCATCGATCCGATCCATACATTTATTCATTGAAACTTCTGCACAGCGGCCAACTCTCCACAACTAGTACTTACCAAAGGTGCGGACCGTTGTGGAGAGGTTAAGAAAGTAACGTAGAAAAAGGACTTCTTAAATACACAAAAACACTATTTTTCCATTTGCAAAATATTTTCATTGCTAAAATACAAAGTATGGTGAATGTTTTTGCTACCTAACTCAAACACACTTGTTTCAACATTGGAAACAAAATCATGCAAATTCCTTTTATTACGTCATCCTATTTGCATTTTCCGACTTCAAATGCTTAATGCTCCAAAAGATGATTTTATCCAGAGATATTTAACCATTAAACATTTCCATTCATGAAGAAACGATTATCAAAATTTCAATTTAGGGGTTAGGGGCACTTTAAAACTTCACTAAAACCTCAAATTTAACAAAAACAATTGACGATTTGCGAGAAATATACTGTATAGTTTATACAGCTTTTTGATCTCTTTATCGCATGTAAAACATAATATTTGTCTCTCTTTTGCCGTTTATTAAATGCTTTAAAAAGGTATATTTGTTGTATTTAGCTAGTACACGCAAAAGGAGGGGGCGTATATACTGAAGAGGTAGGCGTTTATTACAGGGGCGGTGATTTCTCAGTTTTTTCCGCAAGCTGGTGGTCTTGCCGGGACAGCTCCCCTGGGCCTCGTATTGGTACTGAATTTGAGGGGGAGGAAGTGCGAACAATTTGACCCAAATTAAAAGTTTCAGTTGACTAGTGTGCAGATGTAATAAAAAGGGAAAAGCGATTTAAGATTTAAGGTAATTCAAAATAATACGACATTCACAATATGTAGACGAGAACCGACAACCTATTCTAAAACAACAATGAAAAATGTAAAACGAAAGAATGAGAGAAAAAAGAATGACTGAAAGTTGACAGAATGAATGAAAATGATGCTAATATTTTAATTAGCATTGTGTTTTATTAGTAGAATATTATGTTGTCAAAATTAAAAGCTGTGTTCATAATGGGTTATTTACAATACCAATTGCGAAAATACAAGTCATTAAAAACCAAAAATCAAAATATAAAAATAAGACTATGCAGAAAATCGAATTCTAAACCGAATACTTCAAAACTTCTGGATATTCCAGCAAGGATAGCAATTATATACAGTATTTACAAAAACAACTTCATAATAAAACCAAACATTACTCCGGCTTGAAGCATTTGATTATGAAACTCATTGCAACTAGAACCCTTGCAATTATTTGTTTGTACAATGTCAAATTCTGAGTGTTTTTTGTACACTACTGATCCCCCGACACCATAGACGACTTTCAAAAATGGCGGGCTCGTTGTTCACGAGAACGAGGCCACAAAGGCCTCATAAAATCATCATGGCATCAATGAGTCTAAGTATGTCCTGTAAAAAAGCACAGAAAAAAAAAAGTTCAAAAAAGAGGAACACATCGTCTTTAGTAAGTAAGTATTCTTTATTTATCCACGGTACAATCCATCAGCGATATCTGTCTTTGATAGCAATAGGAGTGTCGCCACGCTTATTTTCTGGTAACAAGGCCTTTGTGGCCTCGTTCTCATGTACTAGGCCGCCATTTTTGAAAGTGGTCTATACAATGTTACCGGTAGCAATAAGGTCCGCTCGACTGATTTCAGTTAGTAGGTTCAAGAGTTTTCACAGCAACATTGATGCACAAGATGTACTGCCATGAAAATTACTAGGGGAGTACTTCTCGCGCTCTAGCGGTAATGGGGAATGGTTCCATCATCGAACTAGCTGAGTTATTTTTTTAGAACGAGCTCTGATTGCTGATTGGCTGCTTTCACGCGCGCGATATGATTGGTCGATGGGAAAAATTCCGCGAAAATTGAAAAAGTCGTACGTTACCGCGAGAGTTTTTAACACTTTTTTCTTTATGCACCTTTTTCTTAGAATTTTATGGCCCTTTTTTCTTTATGATCAACGTCGTCAGACTCGAAGTTATCTTGTGATTGCGTTACAACGAGAGGGACACAATTTTCGTTTACAAAGACAATAGATACGGACGCCATTTTGTTTTTGTTTTTGTAGAAAAATCAGTGCGTGACGTCACGATTATCAACCAATCAGAGCTCGTTCTAAAAATAGTTTTCAGCCAGTTCGATGATGGCCTCCCCTAGCAATTTTCTCCTGATTGCGCGTGAAATTTCATATTCAAATACTACAATTTTTTTTAGTTAATCAGGTATATGATCATTTGTAAACTAGTTTCGATATCGTTATTTTGATCCCTCAAGTACTTTTCTTTAGTAAGATTTTATTTCCAGACTGTGCTACTGTTATCAGTTCTTGTCTGTATTCCAGAGGCAAGTATTTTTCTATCAGAGAATTTAGTGATTGCTTGGTAGTTATGAAGCCTTGCCTATGGAAATACAAAGAACACTAGATTGAAACCACAATCAAGTTTGTCCTGAATCTCTAGATTGAAGTTAGACTTAGTACTAACTATTCATTTTATAAAGGTGTTTATTGGCTTTAATGAACTAGAAGTTAGAGTTAAGGTAATTATTTTAACATGAGTGTCTCTTTGTCAAAATGGTCTCCCTAATGGTGGATGACCGTTTTGGTGAAGGAGTAGCAGATGGTGCACTCTCTAATCACTGCTAAAGGAGCTACCCAAGTTAGAGGGCAGTCTAAAGATGTAAGGATTATAATGACAGATAAAAGTCATGAACCCCCTCACCTAGAACCCGTACACTAACCAGATGAACTGTTATATCTACCTTACTCTAAGATGTAAACGAGTTACGGCCAGGATTTTGATCGTGCGGATCTAGAACCCAGCGAAATATTTGCCACAGACTGAACGACACAACTTTCAATAACGATTTTCCGTGCAACGATATTGCGCGAAAACTTTTGTTGTTGTCAACAGGGGCTGTTACACGGAACGATGTTCCTTGCAACATCAACGTACGTGACGCTCTGTTGACGCATTTTGTTTTACTTTTTTGGGCACTTTTAGATTTGAATCCTAAAAATTGCTTTTATTTGGATGAAAGCGATAAGTTTTCGTCTATCACTTTCATCCACAAGTATTTCTTGTTATTATTATTCTTACTTCGCTAACAGCCACCATTTTGTTGATGGCGTGTTACACGGACCAACTCGAACAAAATCGTCATTTTTTGTTGCAGGTTTTTGAAGGCGATACTGCAACATGTTGCCAACACAAAGATTGCGCAGAAAATCGTCCTGAGAGTCATGTTACACGAGGACGACT
>JALIZF010000876.1:0-42500 GCA_029948255.1 Telmatactis stephensoni
AGTACACAACATAAGCCCCAGGAAAACTAGAGGGGGCCCTCATCATAGAGTTATCTTCTAGTAATCATAGGATGGGGGCCCGTGACAATTCTATGCCTAAACGAAATCAAGAAATAAAAACGCAAACGTTTCGGCGAAAGAGTAACGCCATCAAAGCCAGCCTTGTACAGAATGACAAAAATGAAGAAACAAAAGATGAAGTTTGCGCAAATTCTCTTAGAGATCAGTTGTATCTTAAGTCTTTTGAAGCACAAAATTTGTTACAAAAACAGCGCGCACAAATACAGCAAATTTCACAAGAAAGTGCCAAAGGCGAGCCTTTAGTTAGAACTACTGTACAACAAGATTCTGCAATGACGTCTACGCAGTGTCAAGTTCAAGGTAGTCGTAAGGTTCAGCCAACAATTAACAAAGAAAATCAGCAAACTGAAATTAAACAGGAAAAGGGACAAAACCGCCCCAACAAGGGTCAAATCGTATCAGTGTAATTAAACTGAGTGGAAACCCAATTAATTCAACGTTAAAAGGAAAAATTGGCGATAGTGGATGTTACCTTACTGGTCGATACTGGAGCGACAATGACATGTTTGAGCGACAAAGACTTGGCAAAAGCTCAAACATAATCATCAGTTATTATCATGTATCGTTCAACGGCAGTAGAAAGTGTCCGACGGAAAACCTCTAAATGTGTTAGAGAGAACTAGTGTAACTTTACAAGTACAAGATAATGTTTTTAGTCTACGAGCAGTAGTAATTAGGAATTTGAGTTACGACTTTATTTAGGAAGAGATTTACTTAATCAGTTTATTTGTGTCTTTGATCTTTTTGAAGGGATATTTACTTTAGTTCCTAAGTCGACAGATTCTCAGGAAACTCTAAACAACGAACCTAATTTTCCTTTTCCGGAAATCGATGATATACCAGCAGTTATGAATACACAGAAAACGAAGAGAAGTCCTACGCAGTACATGCTCCATTTACTTTTATTTTGCCTCCACAATCAGAGACTATCATAGCAGGAAAGCTTGATGAAGTATTGCAACAAGACACCACTGGTTTGATAAGTGCTAGAGCAGAATTGCCAGAAAAGTACTCTATCATTGGTGCAGCAGAGCTTGTTAAGTTATCAAGTGAGAATACAGTCCCGATACGATTAATGAATCCAACTGCTAAACCAGTTAGAATTTATAGAAGAACGAAGTTGGCGACATTCAGTTCTGTTGACCCGAACATTGAAACCTTTGAATTAGATGGCAAAAGGAATGATCACGCAACACAGGTAAACATGCAAGAACAAATGGAACGTGACTACTCTTCACTTCCGGACATTTCCAAGTCTGCTTTTTCCGGTCCAGACAAAGCGAATTTACGTGATTTATTATATGACTATCGTGATATTTTTGCTAATAAACTGCAGGATTTAGGCCAAACAACGTTGGTGCAGCACACAATTCTAACCGGTGATCAAGTTCCAATTAAACAAAGACCTTATCGAACTTCACCAGAAAACAGAAAAGAAATAGACAGACAAGTTAAGGAGATGTGTGATTTGAATATTGCCCAGCCTTCAACAAGCAGTTGGTCTAGTCCTGTGGTTCTAGTCAAAAAGAAAAATGGAGAAATGCGTTTTTGTGTAGACTATAGAAAAGTAAATGCAGTAACAAGAAAAGACTCATTTCCCTTGCCTTTGATATCTGAAGTTTTAGATAGTTTGTATGGAACCCAGTACTTTACAACCTTAGACTTAAAGTCCGGTTATTGGCAGATACCATTAGACCCAGCTACTAAAGATAAGTCAGCATTTGTTACTCATAATGGTTTGTATGAATTTCAAGTCTTGCCGTTTGGTTTAACAAACTCACCAGCATCGTTCCAGCGTTTAATGGGTCACATTTTGCGAGGCTTAGAGTACAAGAGCGCACTTATCTACATTGATGACATAATCATATTTTCAAAGTCTGCTAATGACCATTTGAAGCACCTTGAAGAAGTATTCTCAAGATTGCGTGACGCCAATCTCAAGTTAAACCCAAAGAAATGCGAATTTGCCAAGCAAGAGCTTGAATATTTAGGTCACCTAGTAACACCTAGTGGCATTAAACCGTGTCTAAGTAAAATCAAAGCAGTACAGGAATTTCCAGTTCCGAAAAACTATAAACAGTTAAAAAGTTTCCTTGGATTGGCAAACTATTATAGAAGATTTATTAAGAATTTTGCACATATAGCCCATCCTCTAAATCACCTTACAAAGAAATCTGTAAAGTTTGAATGGAGTCCTGAATGCCAAGAAGCTTTTCATACCTTAAAATCAGCTTTAACAACTGCGCCCATACTAGTGTATCCAGATTTTACCAGAGAATTTCACCTGTTTGTTGATGCAAGTTCAACGGGTATAGGAATGGCTTTAGCACAAATAACAGATGATGGTTTAGAAAGAGCTATTGCTTACAATGGTCGTAATTTTACTCAGGCAGAGCAGAATTATTCAACTACAGAAAGAGAATGTTTAGCTTTAATTGAGGGAATAAGAAAATTCCAGCCATACCTTCATGGTAGGAAGTTTACAGTTCATACAGATCATAATGCCCTCCAGTGGTTAATGAACATCACCAGCCCGGTTGGTCGGCTTGCTAGATGGGCCTTGTTGCTACAGCAGTACAATTTCGATGTAGTCTACCGTCCTGGAAAGACACATGGAAATGCCGATGGTTTGAGTAGACGACATTATGAAAAGTGTGAATTGTATGTGATCAAACGACGTGATACTCCTGATGTTCATGATAAGATTTACGTTTGTCAAAGGCGTGATCGTGAGTTGTTTGACTTGATTTCGTATTTGGAAACAAACGAGTTTACCTGATAATGACAAGTTAGCCAGAAAAATACTCCTCAGTGAAGATCTGTTCTATTTAGGAAATGATGGCTTGCTGTATCGCATAGAACACAATACCAGACGTACTTGTCCTCAACCATTGTCACAACTAGTAATACCTGAGGCATTGCGGTTTGAGATTTTGTCCAATGCACATGATCATGTAACTGGTGGTCACCTAGGTACGCACAAGACTTACCAGAAACTAAGAACAAGATACTGGTGGAAAGGAATGTTCAAAGATACTGAGCATTGGTGCAAATCTTGTATAGATTGTTCCATGCGGAAAACACCAAGGACCAACCTCAAGGCTCCATTGTTGCCTATACCAGTAGATGGTGCCTTTGACAGAGTAGTGGTAGATGTGATTGGTCCACTTAGAAAGACTGAAAGAGGTAATCGATATATTTTAGTCTTTACTGATTATTTAACTCGCTGGCCAGAAGCTTTTCCTATCCCAAGCATGGACGCAGGTACTGTTGCAAGAATACTAGTAGATGAAATTATTTCCAGGCATGGATCACCAAGGACTTTGCTGTCCGATAGAGGTACCAATTTTTTGTCTTCATTAATACAGGAAGTTTGCAAAATATTCCGCATCCAGAAGCTCAATAGCTCAAGTTATCGTCCTCAAACACAAGGTTTAGTTGAAAGATATAATGGTACACTAATACAGAGCTTATCTATGTATGTAAATAAAGACCAAACAGATTGGGATCTTTACATACCATCTGTTTTATTTGCTTATCGTGTTTCGCCAAGTGCTGCAACACAAGAAACGCCCTTCTATCTGTTATATGGACGAGAGTGTCGACTTCCAATGGATGTAAATTTTCTTCAGCCAGGAGACGTTTCTTCCTCTATAAACGAGCATCGTCAGCGTATTGTCGAAAATGTTGAACGTAGCCAGAGCATTGCGAGAGAGAACATTCAGAAAGCACAACAAAAGATGAAAGCACAATACGATCGACTTGCCACTGATCGAAATTTTGTTATTGGTCAAAAAGTATGGATTTATACTCCAAAAACTAAGAAAGGACTCTCGAAGAAATTGCTGCATCTCTGGCATGGTCCATTCAGGTTGACCGAAAAGAAATCTTTTTGCCACTTTATGGTAAGAAATATGAGTAATAATAGAGTAGAATTTGCAGTACATGTTAACAGGATGAAGCCCTTTGTAGATCCTGATGAACGACCGATAGAACCGCCAGTGGAAGAAGTGGATGAACCATATTTAGACCTCTGCGATATTCCAAACGATAGCTTTGATAATACAACCAACGAAAATAGAGAGTGCGAACAAAATGCCCAAGCTAGTGATCAAGAGGAGAACGAAGAAAAAACTGATGATAATGATAGTGGGAAGCAAAGTAATGCAAACACAGACGCTGAAATGGAAGATCATGTCAGCGAAGCCCAAGCACAAGATGATTCTGATAGTCAAGTAATTGATAATGTTAACATCTTTGCAGCTGAAAAGATACTAAAGAGGCGTATGCGTAAAGGGAAAATTCAATACTTAGTGAAATGGAGTAATTTTCCAAAGAGCGCAAGCACGTGGGAACCAGAAGACAATATTCTTGATCAACGTTTAATCACAGAATTCAACTCTTCCTGAGTCTCCTTCTGTCATCATATTAATTATAAGTATATTAATTTTTGCGTGTGTTGATATTGGAAGACCAATCCACAAAACGTTGTATTTTTTCACGTGGTGATTGGAGACCATATCCCACACACGCTAATGTACGTATACATAATTTAATTTAATTTTCCATCAACAATACAGTGGATTAGCAATAAGTCTATTCTTTTGTAGATGCCAAAACAAAAACCACGAAAAAATTATAAACGAGACAAAAGAAGACTTGAGGAATACCTCAAGACAAAATGCTATATTTGCTATGAGAGGAAACAAGAGCCATCAATTGGAGTACCTTGTTGCAGTAAGAGGATTCACGAAACTTGCCTACAACGAGCGTTTGACAATGCTTATAATCCAGGTGATTATAGGTGCCCATTTTGCCGCCAAAGATTGGCGCCATATAACGAGCACGAGCCATTTGAACCGAATATTCAAGGTGGTATTCCTATTGGATTTCGTCATATCGCTTTCATTCATCAAGAAGTAAACCCTCCAAGATTTCCAGTATTCCATAATGAAGAATGGGATTGGGAGCAACAACCCCCTCCACCACCACCGCCACCTGGTTGGGCTGAAGAAATGGAGCGGATAAGGAACTACTACATAGCTCACCCAAGGCCTATTCCTGAAGGCGTCATCTTTCGTCCAGGCTAACAATGTTATAAATGCGTAATTAAGGAGTTAAGTTGTAATAGTAGTTATTCTGTTAAAGCATTCATGTCACAGTTAATATAAATAAATTGTGTAATACGTAATACAAATAAATTGTACGTATATCAGTTTATACAAATAAAGTATTAGTGTTAATAAAATTATATTCTTGAAATCATTTCGTATTATAAATGAAAGTTTACCTAATTTCTTATAGGTCCATTACATGTGCAGTTTCAACATGTGGTACTTGTTCGTCTTACTTTTTAGCGAAGTCGTTTATAACCAGCTTGTTGCCACTCAGCAATATGGGTCACTTAATGAAAAAATTACATTCTACCCTTCATCATTGGTGATAAGTCACAGTGCTAAACCGTTGACCTTCTACGATGACACAAAGTTGATTCACGTATCAGTAGAGCTGCCAACTCTCTCAATGGGAGAACCAATCATCTTTTCAAATTACTCTTGTTCGAGATTGAAAACCGATTTCTACAACCGTTTACTCAATTCACTGTTGCAAGTCCAAGAAACGGCACAGCGACTTTTGTCCTTGCCTGGCTTTTCGACGCTGATTGAGTGCGATACTTACCTAAGAAGATATTTCTACTACCAAACTGGAATACCATCAAGAATGAGTTGTCCTAGAGGATATAGAAATAGCTTACAAAAATGTAAGTTGTGGGCACTTAATAAGTGTCGTAGTTTGACTACTGACGAACGTATGTGGCTAAAAGGTAAGAGAAGAAAGCCAAGATCAAGTTGGTTTTGCCATGCAGGTGCCATGGGAATTTTTAGAGCCCTTTACAAAGCCACTGGTCATACATGTGAGACAAACCACGTGAAAAATTTAAAGTCAACACTCAGAAGTATTACCATGGCTATGGATACCTCTAGACATTTGATTCATGTAGTAAATGGTAAAGTTGTCCATCTCTTCAAGATTACAGATAACATGAACACTAAGCTTAATGGACTGATTTTTGCTGTGAAAGGAATAGACAAAACATTCAAAGAATGGAAGATAGAGTTGAAAAAGATGGCAAACAAAGTTGATTGTGATGAATACCTTAACATGGCTTTCTTATCAAAATTTGCCACTGAAAACAGCCGTGCTTTTTCTGTTATAATGAGGTACTTTGAGATCCAAGATGTTATGACTCAGTTAACGAAACTTAACAGTAAAATTCTCTTCGGTGCATCGCATTTGCCACAGTTTATGTTCTCTGAGTTTCTGTCAGGATTGCATGGTCACCCAAAGCTTGAGTTTACCATAGATGCACTTAAAAATAACTTGCCTGTTCTTGCTGATCCAATTATTGATGTTGAGCATAACCATAACAAAGTAACTATTAACATCTTAGCTATGGTGCCAGAAATTCCTAGTAAGGAATCTTTTTGTACTATAGAGCACTTAACACCTCTTAAATTTAATATTTCTAACTCTTGTTATGAAGGTCCTGTTAAAAAACGTAATCTTGCTTTAATTACTTGTCCTTATACTAAGCATATTATATCTACATCCACATTAGATAAATGTTTTATAACCAATAATGCTGTGCTTTGTCCTACTAACATTCTACAAATAATAAACGATATTGAGTGGCTTGGCTTTCCTTGGAGTCCTGGCATGAAGTTGAGTTACCCACGGTATCACCTATCGTCCAAATCTTGTCATGATTTGCATCCAATAATACATCTTGGTGGTCGTTTTTACCTGTCAACCACTACCGGCTTATTAAACACTAATGTTGGAACTTTAACGGTTTCACCGTTAACAATCTACCATTTTCCATGTAATGTAACTTTTAAAGGAATGAGATCTGGATTGTCTAAATGCCCAAAGCGAATGGAGATAGCGTTACCAATTTTTAAGGAACAATCAATGCAATACATACCTTGGAACATCCAAGACAACATCAACCTACAGTTACACTATGATTCCTTAAACATACCTAAAGCTACAAAGATAGATGATAACATTACACGCCAGTTAAATAAACTGTATGACTTGTACGACCAGAAGCTTAATATTGATATTGACACTGCCAATAAAAACATTGATGCCATCAAAGAAGATAACATTACCACCTTGGATGAAATAATCCTTTACACCATTGCCGCTTTTACAGGCTTGAACACCATAATCGTTATAATATTGGTAATCGTGCATTGTAAAACACCACAACCTAAGACTTGTAGGCACTGCCACAAACCAAGAAAAGTTGAAGTACGTGATAGTCCACCAACATAAAGAAACAAGCGTTTCATACTTAAGTAAGGTTCCCTTACAGCTAAATAAAAGAAGAACACAAGCAAAGAAGAAGACAAAGCAAGAACAACAACAGCAACAAAAACAAAGCAGGAAAAAAAAAAAAAAAAAAAAAAAAAAAAAAAAAAAACATTTGATATTTGTGAACTTTATAAACATTTTAAAATTTGTTAACTTTGTAGACAAATTGCAGTAAGTAGAAAAACGAACTTTGTAGATAGCGTTATCGTTTTTGAATCCTACCTTATAGCTTAGAGGTGCATCAGGAGGTGCACCAAACTAAGAGGGGGGGCATGTTATGCCACGCCCAAAAGCATTTTAATATCAACTCAATAATCTTTTAGCAAAAGTTAGCCTGATTTAAACATTTCATAAATCTAAGTTTGTAGTCCTGAACAGTTTAGTCGTTAACAATTGTAGGACTGTTTTCAATGTCGACCGTGGACGTCGTTATAGTGAAAGTTAATTTAGTTCCTGTTTACGACACATTTGTAATTGAATTTTAAGGCTAACTAGATTTTAAGTAGGGAATTCCCCTTTTTCAGTAATTGCCATTCACAAGTTCAAGGCTAACTAAATATTAATTAGGGAGTTCCCCTTCTCAGCAATTGTCAATCTTTATAGCTTAAACTCTATTCCTAAAAAGGAAAGTATTTCACTTTTAAACAAAGAGCATATCTAGGTAAATAAGCTGTAAGAGTTAATAGTTTTAGGAGAGATTAGAAGACACCAGAAGAGTAATAAAGTAATAAAGCAAGAAGAGCGAACGTAATAAGAGATCAAACTTAATAAAACTCGTAGATCAATATCGGTACCGCAACAAGAATATTTTGATAACGAGATACGAGCGATTAAATATCTTCATTGTTTGGTGTGAAATGTATGGGTCCGCCATCTTGGTGCACAACCTTTGTACACCAACATGGCGGACAGTAAAACGAGGGACCAAAATCACGTTAATATCGCTATAATTCGTGTTTTCTATTCAGATATTCACCAAAACAAACTTATTTATCACTTACAAAGTTAAAGTCGTATGTTTTGAATCACCTTTGCCTATATTTCTGCGTCTTTACGATATACGTGACAGTGTTGCGTGACAGAAATTGACTCGCAATAAATCGAAAACCATTCATCGAAAGAACTCAGTTTTTTGTGTGAGGACTTTTCTTAATGATATAAATAAAATATCTAGGAAACAGTTTCGTGTGATGAATAGTTTAGATTTTAGCTTTTCGATGACGTCACATGCAAACCAAGAATAATTCCCTGTACTTTGGGAGAGGTGACATTTTGACCAGCAGAAAAAAGAGCATGTCAAACTTAGTAATCGCTGAAATGTTTGGACTATCATCTTAAAAATTGAAGCAATGGTAAATTTTGAAAGCATATATGGTGTTTTTCAAATGATGGTCAAAACCTGCCCCCCAGTGAAAATTCCCATACGTTCTTTGTAAAAAACCTAGTGCTTCTAAGATTCACGAATTTATCAATTTTTAAGATGATTATCCAAAACTTTCAGTGATCATTAGGTTTGACATGCTCTTTCCATTTCTGGCATTTATAGAGCCCTAACATAAATTTTTGTGATTGGCACATTAAAGGTGACGCCTATTGATAGTAAACAACAAGTTGTCAATTTATATCTCCTCTAGATTTCAAAGCTCAAAACAATGACCAGTGCATGTTAATGTATCCGCATACTTTCTTCTTGCCATCTTCCAATTAGCGCTTAGATAAGAGATAAGATAAGAGAATTCTCGGATGCTGATTGGATGATTGGTCTTTCAAAAGAATGTGAATGCATTATAGCTGGTCATACTTTTGGGCTTTGAGCTGTGATATTCTCTATTCGGTATTCATTATTCGTTTAAAGTCCCTATGACGCATATTTTTTTATTTTCAAACTCATTTCTTTTCTGGGAATATAGTTGAGGTCTTTTTGTCTTGCTTTTGAACACTCCATATTTTTCGAGATATAAAGGTTTCAAATTTCAAAATGCAAATTTGATGACGTCAGGGGAGTCATCTTTTATTATACAAAACCAAGATGACTTGAAATACTCTTATTTTTTCATTTGGAATTTATTTCCGTTGGTAAAGCCTGTGTTTGAGTAAAAAATCTGGTTGTGAAATTGAAGATCTCTTTTAGTAAAATCCATGAGAAGCTAGTGATGATGACTCCCCTGACGTCATCACATTTGCATTTTGAAATTTGAAACTTTTATATCTCCGAAAATATAGAGTATTCCAAAATGGGATAAAACGATCTTAACTATATTCCCAGAAAAGAAATGAGTTTGAAAATAAAAAAAAATATGCGTCATAGGGACTTTAAAGATATTTGGACACTTGTTAAAAATCATTAATTTCATTCCTCTGGATTTTTTTCTTTTTAGCAAATTCACCTGTCAATACATTCTATAGTAACTTTATGTGACTTATAAGTATTGTAAATTTAATTATTTGTATATGTGTAAATAAAATACAGTCGAAGCCTAAAGTAAGTCTAAGCCAACAGCATACTTGGGGATTCCACAAAGCCTGTCATCACATAACTGATTGAAAAGCGATAGTTTTTTTGTTTTGTTTTGTTTTTGTTTTTGTTTTTGTTTTGTTTTTTTCTAGAAAAACAATCCAACATTTCAATGTTGGCAGTTTCTTATCGCTTTGGGCTCTTTTTCTGGCCTACTGATTCTTCAATAGAGTCCCGTATTTTTAATAGAGACATGACAGGGGAACGGGCTTATTTCCTAAGGAATATCAAAAGGAAGCGTATATTTACTATACATACATTCATTTCTCTGAATCCAAGATGCGCGCGCGTTTCTACCAGAACGGCGACGGCTGGAATCGTGAATTGACGAACTTACTAGGTAGCACGATCAATCACTCATCAGAGCAATGATTCTAATTTTCGAAAGTAACAATTTTTCAAAGCAGTACCCGTCTCCAGAGGACGAATTCGTACTTATGCGCATGAAAGCGTTAACATCAGAAAAAGATGACTAACTAGTGAGTACTAGTTGGTAAAGAACAAAAGAAAACATTTGGTTTATATTTAATTTACCGAATCGAAATATGGCGGCAAATTTGAATAACTATTGTTTTATACTGACTAGCCTCTCATTCATGCGAAACGCTTTTGGATGTGTTTCCACGTGAACACGAGGCTAGTCAGTCCAGAACAATAGTTATTCAAATTTGCCGCCATATTTCGATTCGGTCAATAGCTTATAGAGTCTGCTATTAACTGCTAGTTTGCCAATTTTTTCCCACAAATTAAACAGAATCACTATCAGCAAAAAAAAAAAAACACATTATTTTCATATCTTTATTTTTGTGTAAACACATGTCTTTCATATACTTCAAGCTTGAATTGCGTGAAAAAAGTACTTCTTAAGCTTTCCGGCTGATCGAAATTCTCTGAATAGTGTAATATAAATTTACTACTAACTGCATGTATCAGTTTGTCTATTTGTTACACGGGTTAAATAAAATCACTCTTTTCTCTAAGTAAAACATCATATTTTCATAAGTTTATTTTTGCTGATGTTTGGTACAAAGAAATTCCAGATCAGGTTAGGATTTCAAAGGATGGGGAGGTAGAGATTTGGTGGGACAGGAGCGTCGAGACAACACAGAAGATGGAACATAATTGTCTAGATGTTACTGTGTTGAATCGGGCGGCTCGTGAGTGGACCTTTGTTGATTTCTCGGTGCCTTGGGATTGCACATGTACCTATTTCATCTACTTTCAGCTTGCGTGAAAAAGTACTTCTTTATGGTTGAAATTCCCTGTTTCAGTGTATTATAAAATATTTGAGATATAACGCGCGCGCTGATTGGCTAGCTACCATGTTTAATTTATATCAGAGAACATGGCTCGCTCAAAAAAACGTCGAAAATATTTTATAAAAGCAATATAAAACTATCACTTATGTCTCTGTACCGTAATATTAACACTCTGGAAGATGTAGAGCACTCAAAAATTTCTCTTGCTCTACATCTTCCATCGTGTTTATATCACAGTACAGAATCATACGCACGCGTTGTATATTCCTTAAGTATAAATATTCAGATTTACTAGCAACTTTTTTTTTCAAATTTTTCAAATCGGGTTGTGGTTTGGTTTTATGAGAAAGGAAAACGTAATGCAGATTATGAAAGAAGCAAGAAAAACAATCTTTCGACGCATTAGAAGTCATTGCAATAGACAGAACAAATTTTGTATAGACCATATTTCGTATGGGTAGAAAAAAGCATGATGCGACTACCTGAAAGGAAGGAAGGAAGGTAATCAGCAAAGGTTTACACGGGAAAGGCTCCGCCCAATGCTTTTGAGAGAAAATGGTATCCCTTTTATATACCTTTCAGTTTATAGGAAATGGTAACTTTTTTAATTACCTTTATCAAGAAAAAGGTACCGTCTTTCATAAACCCCAAGTGTGCAAGGGTTGTTTTTCACGAACCACGAGCATTTAACGGAAGCAGAAAAAGAAGCAGCATACGCGACTCAGTGTTGTATTTCTCACCTATACCTTAGCTAGGTGTGAAAAAAGACAATAAACAGTGCGTACTGAGTCTGCGTATGATCCTTCCACTTCTGCCTCCATTGCTTGTGAAAACCAGGCTTAAACAACGTATTCTTTCTCTAAAGCAACATCAAACTTGAATTTAAACAAATAACTTTATTTAAATAGTATATTTTAATCATAATGGAACCAATGATATACACCTATTTCAAGAAATATTGTCGGGTGAGAGGCTTACGCGACTAGACCGCAAAGGAGTATGGGCAGTTGAAAAAAATTTATATATACTCTCTTTTTGGCTTTGGTCTTCATTTTAAGCATCAATGAATAAAGGACTTTGTTGTATAAGCTCGACACAAGCTGGTTGACAATTGTCGTGCTGATATTTATGTGGTTTCAGAGCTTTTAGTAATTCCTACCCATACTCCATTTCGGGTGAGTCGCGTAGACTTGAGTCTATTTACCGACAACGTTAATTGAAATAGGTGTATACTAATATCGATTAGTACTTGTATAACCTCTGAAGATATTTTTGTCTAAAAGGACCAGCATTTTCCGACCCCGCGTCTTCGATCCCAACCAGACACGAACTTGCTCAGTATGTTAATTCAGTGTAACGTCTTTAGGACGACGGTCTCTCTCTCTCTCTCTCTCTCTCTCTCTCTCTCTCTCTCTCTCTCTCTCTCTCTCTCTCTCTCTCTCTCTCTCTCTCTCTCTCTCTCTCTCCTAATGTAAAGTTAATGGAAAACGTTCGACTTTATACTGTAAAATGTGACTCATCTGATTCCATTATTCATAGCAATAGTTTCACGATGTCATTGAAAACATACCAATTAGTATACCAAAGACTTATTTCCTTTAACTTAATAACTTAAACTGGATAACTTAAATTTATACTTAGCTTGAACCTAATATCTATCACCCTCCATTAAATATCAAATAATGAGCCCCTTATTTTCAATGTGTCTAATGTTGATGAGAAAGATAACTGACTAACTCTGTTAACTTAATTAATTGGTAAATCTTATTCTCCAATTATTGATTGTCTATTAAAATAAAAAGAATTCTATTACATATATTTTCAATATCGGCATATATTTCTGAAGAGAATGTTAATTGAGTGTAGAATGTACTTTACATAGACAATTTATCATCTGGGAGGTCCTCAGGTTGTCTCACAGGTTTCCCTTTTTCAGTTCGGTTGAAATCAACCTATAAACGTAAATGGAAATAACTGTTATTTGTTCTAGACGTGTACGACTATATGCAAACGTGTTTCTTTGAAGTACGTCGCAAGGCCATCAACGAGCAATGATTTTGCAAAAGTTGATGTTAGAAAATTATTACTCTGGCAAAGCATTTAAATAATTACGTATTTACGTTTAACATTGCCGGGTGTGGCCGGATAGAAAGCTATAGTGAAAACACTCTCTTAACACTCTCTTGTCTTGTTGTTGTTTTTGCATGCTATACACCAAAACAATATAGCTGTACTAGAAAATAACTTTAAAACCCAAATGCAAATGTTAGTGAATATAATGACGCAGAATCAACAACTTACCGAACCTGCAGTTAGCAAGTTTCCCACTGTGCGTCCAAAGACAATCTAAACAAGTAAAAGATGAAAACTTTAAAATTGTTTCACGACCAATACTGATTATACATTACATGTAACCGCCGCTTAGTTGCGGATGGCCAGGGTTTGAGCCAGGGCCGGCCGATATAGCAATATTCAGGGTCTTGAAATCATTAAGGACAACTCGCTGCCTTTAATTTGTAATTACATCTACAAAAAGTTGGATCTTAACTCTTTCTCGCGTATAAGGCTCCGTCTTTCCAAGAATAACAACACATTAGCGTTGCATTGGAGGGACGTGAAAGACACCACACCTATATTATTCAGGGAGAGCAGAGCGTCTCCCGGCGTGTGTGGTCTGCCTATTGCACGATAAGGCCCCGGCACAGTAATTTACTTAATCTGTACCCCTGTCTTCTTAGGAAGGAAAATTAAGTCCTAAAAGAAGTAAATAAATATCTGATCTGTGAAGTAGCATATTGAGAAGGATAACTTACTGGAGAAGGTGATGTGGCTATAGCTGCCCTTTCTGTGAGACCAAATACAATCTGTTCAATAAACAATAAATGATGATCAGTTTTTTACATTCACTTTTTACATAATCATGTAACATTCATAAAAATCCTTTTTTCTTTTAAGAATGTATAGAAAACATTTTAAAGATTATATCGAACGGTATTTTACATTTGAAATATCGCCACAAATCAATCAAACAACCATCCGCCTGAATGGACCGAACGACGTACTTACCCATCAAGCAAGCAAGCAAGCAAGCAATATATCTGAAGCAACCAACCTACCAACCTACCAACCTACCAACCTACTAACCTCAAACCTACCAATTCAACCTATCTACCTACCAACCTACCCATACCTATCCACCTACCAACCTACCAACCCACCTACCAACCTACCAACCTCGCTGCCTCGGCTCATTTATTTCGTCTTAAATCACAAGTATAAGATATTTAGGCTACCGAGCATGTGAATCTATAACTTACAGGAGTACATGTTGTACTCTCATCACTACACTGGGAAGCCGGATTTCCATTTTCGCTGTTTCCAAAAGTATCCTGTTGGAAAATGGAAAGAAACAACATCTATTTCAAGCTTTCATTCTTAAATAACATCTATTGCTAATGAAACTTGGTACACGCATTTCGGACGGTTATATCTTTTAAGATACAACTACAATAACCCTTTTACAAATTATATCTTAACTGAAAACACTTGGGGACATTACAGTATGATATTGATGATTGATGGTTAAGATCCAAATATGATCTGAGACCCGTTAAGTAGCTGCAAATCTAAATCTAAGCACAAATCTAAATGACGTTGTGTGATGTAATTTTTTAGAACAGAAGATGTGAGTTTTGGGTTCGATATGTTTTGGACGTTTGTCTGTCTGTTTGTTTGTCTGTCTGTTTGTTTGTGTGTTTATTTGGTTGGTTGGTTGGTTGGTTGGTTGGTTATTTGTTTGTTTGTTTGTTTGTTTGTTTGGTTGGTTGGTTGGTTATTTGGTTGGTTGGTTGGTTGGTTGGTTGGCTGGCTGGCTGGCTGGCTGGCTGGCTGGCTGGCTGGCTGGCTGGCTGGCTGGCTGGCTGGTCCTCATCACTACCAGAACTGTCGTCGTCATTGCCAGAACTGTCCTCATCACTACCAGAACTGTCCTCATCACTACCAGAACTGTCCTCATCATTGCCAGAACTGTCCTCATCACTACCAGAACTGTCCTCATCACTACCAGAACTGTCCTCGTCACTACCAGAACCGTCCTCATCATTGCCAGAACTGTCCTCATCACTACCAGAACTGTCCTCATCACTGCCAGAACTGTCCTCATCATTGCCAGAACTGTCCTCATCATTGCCAGAACTGTCCTCATCACTACCAGAACTGTCTTCATCATTGCCAGAACTGTCCTGATCACTACCAGAACTGTCCTCATCATTGCCAGAACTGTCCTGATCACTACCAGAACTGTCCTCATCATTGCCAGAACTGTCCTGATCACTACCAGAACTGTCCTCATCATTGCCAGAACTGTCCTCATCACTACCTGAACTGTCTTCATCATTGCCAGAACTGTCCTGATCACTACCAGAACTGTCCTCATCATTGCCAGAACTGTCCTGATCACTACCAGAACTGTCCTCATCATTGCCAGAACTGTCCTGATCACTACCAGAACTGTCCTCATCATTGCCAGAACTGTCCTCATCACTACCTGAACTGTCCTCGTCACTACCAGAACCGTCCTCATCATTGCCAGAGCTGTTCTCATCACTGCCAGAACTCCTCATCATTGCCAGAACTGTCCTGATCACTACCAGAACTGTCCTCATCATTGCCAGAACTGTCCTCATCACTACCTGAACTGTCTTCATCATTGCCAGAACTGTCCTGATCACTACCAGAACTGTCCTCATCATTGCCAGAACTGTCCTGATCACTACCAGAACTGTCCTCATCATTGCCAGAACTGTCCTGATCACTACCAGAACTGTCCTCATCATTGCCAGAACTGTCCTCATCACTACCTGAACTGTCCTCGTCACTACCAGAACCGTCCTCATCATTGCCAGAGCTGTTCTCATCACTGCCAGAACTCCTCATCATTGCCAGAACTGTCCTCATCACCCCCAGAACTCCTCATCACTACAAGAACTGTCCTCATCATTGCCCGAACTGTCCTCATCACTGCCAGAACTGTCCTTGTCACTGTCAGAACTGTTCTCATCACTACCAGAGCTGTTCTAATCACTGCCAGAACTGTCCTTGTCTTTTTCAGAACTGCCCTCATCATTGCCAAAACTGTCATCTTCATTGCCACTCTCTCCAAAATATTTCTCACAAAAAACAGAATATCAGCCACATGCAACCATGAAGTAGCCATGCAAACAGCATATTTGCAGAATTCACAGAGCATACACAAAGCAGATCTCCTTACGGGCAGCCCTATCGTATTAAGAGCAAAGCATGCATGGGCAAAATAGGAAAGAGGTTTAGGAAAGGAAGACATACAGCTCCTGCTATATCATATCTATCCATTTAAAAAACACAATCGCCTGCTTCTTTTAATACCCTCAAGAAGAGGTTTTATTAGCTTATTAGCTAAAGTAAATAGCACAAATGGGGAAAAACAGTACCTTTACATATGTGTTCTTGTGGGATTACTAGATGCAATCGGTAGTACGTGTTTGCAGATATATGGAGTAATTCAGTGAAACTCGAAGCACAACATCAATAGCATGATAAAAAGAACATAATTTGCAACGGATTCAAGTAGCAAACAAAAGTGTCTGACTTAATTGATACACCAAAAAAGTAGAAAAACATCACTTCAACACTTCGCCTGCACTAAAAGAAGCAAGGCGATGAGATATAACTGAAGAATTGTTTCCATATTTGCAACTCACCAGATTTGACGAAGTTGCTGCTCGTTACTCCCTGTTCTTGAGTGTCTAAAGAATCGAGACAAAACAAAATGACGTTCAGTTCCACGACAAGCCGGTAGGAATATGCCAGGAAGTCCAAATAAGCTTAAAACCGCCTAAAAATTATGTTAGTAAGAGTTACTAGTGAATTCAAAGAAGAAGAAAACATATTTCCATTTATGCATTCGTGGCATAATAACACACTAACTGAAGATGGATTCGCCATTACTATTTGCTATCGCGAAAAGCAATAAAATCGTAAGAACTGAAAATATCGGATTATGGAAATAGCTGCTCAGTTAAACACGCAATAGCAATCATTCCTATCGAAAAAAAAAACAACGTACAACTGAATACCTGTAAAGATATATTCGATTTCCGCTATTACATCTAGCTACTGAACAAACGAGGTTGGAAAAATTGGAGAAACAGTCTTTGCTATGTGTAAGAAACATCGTCGTTTAAATTATTTGATAAAAGCTTGTCGATAACTCACTGCAGTTAAAAATATTGCATACTTACTTGAAAGTGCGAAATCTTCCCACTAAATACGTGTACAAGAATTTACTAGTAATGGCGGCACGCAATAAAAAAGATCTTGATCCACCTCCTTCACAAATTTCCAAGTGGAATATTCGCTGAATATTCGCGAACTATTCGTCAAATATTCGTTAAGCATTCGAAACTAATGATTGTCTCACGTGACATGAGAAAATCATTAGGTGCGAATACTTGATGTTGGATGTGCAAAATATTTATGCTGACTATTTGTTATCATTCGATTCAAAAATTGACCTTATGTCAGTAATTTTCATCATCGTTGTCCCTTCTTTTTTTTTCTTTTTTTTTTTTTTTTTTGGTTATTAAAATAACAATTGGTGTTCCTCCGTACTTCTTTGCACAAACTGAAATGAAGAAAAACAGAAGAAAAGTTATAAATTAAAGGTACGCTTCCTCGTAGTACTTAGTGGTATTAAGTTTTGTTAGAGTTTAATGTTGAAGGGAGTTAGTTGATCGAGTACATAGATATCACTTTTCTTAGCTTGTTGGCTCGTAATCGTTAGTTTATCGTCTTTAGCTCTGTAATGTTTTCATTTACCTAAGCGTTGCAACTTTACTTCTGATCATCATAGTGAAATCCAAATGAAAATTAAACGGCCCTTTCTGTGGCCGAGGTACAGCATCTCACGATTTTGGGTCGCCAAAGATGGCGCCAGTTCTGTGAAAAAAAAGTGAGCTTTCTCGAAATACTTATACCCCAGTACTCACATTACCTTCATGTACATGCTGCAAGAAGAGGCCTAATGTGCCGTTTCACATGAAAGCCCCGCACAGAGTTATATCCAAATTATATGGCGTTTCTTGTCAGAGACTGAAGCATTATATCAACAAGGGCTGTCCAAAAGCTGATTTCCGCCATGTTGATGTTTTGATTGTCTATTCTAAGCTTTTTGTTAACCTGAGAAAATATGAGGAAATGTGCTTTAGAAAAAATCCAAATTCTGTTGTTCACAAAAACATCAAACCTTTTGCATCTCAAGAATCATCATAATGTGTTCCAATGTCTCAAAAGAGGTGCTGAATGGAAACCCTTAGAAAATAAATGCCAAAACATACCCATCACGGATGGATGAAGACATGAAGACATGAAGTAGAATTCTTCTTGAGTTATGCCATGTCCTAAGATTCAAAAGAAAATCAAGCAGCAAACTTTGACAAACTTACAAAATGAATAATAATAAATTTCAATTGATGAGTTAAGTTGAAGAAAGTTAATTTACGCAAGCAAACCAATGAAGAGGTATCCTCATGGATAGATATGCATCAATAATGATTGGCCTGAATTGTTTTTTTTTACTTTGTTCTGCTTACTCATGTGACAACATCAGTCACGTCAGCCGGGGCGGTTTCAGCAGGGGGAAATATTACTTGATTGGTTCCTTATACAAAGCAAATATTTTGTTTGGATGGGTAGGAGGTATCTTAAGTGATTACATCACATAGATATACAGGACCTGTGACCTTCAGTGAAGCAAGAGTGAATGTGACATATACATCATGGCGAAAAAACGTATTGTGGCCTCTCATAATAAGGACACTTATAGATTGTATATTTTGTATTCAAGCCCTTTAAGGCTCAAAGAACAAAGTACATTAACGAAAGAAACCATTGTGATGCTAAAAATGAGTTAAAAGTGGAAGGATGACGAGGTCCCAGAGTTCTGAGAAAGTATTTTGACAGGTTTTTGTCAAAGGAGGCCTCTTGTACTAACAAAGCTTGAAAACCCAGCTAAAAGTCATCTTGTTCAAATACTCTTTCAAAAATGATTACTAAAGTCACCCAAAAGACTTACAAGTGAAAGAAACCAGACTCAGGCAAAACGTGAATTCATCAATCCTTGTGGTCAATGGTCCATGGAAAGTGGAAATGCGCTCAAAAAGGAAAAATACCCCTTTGGTGGGCAAATCAGCACAAAAGATGTTTAATTGCAGTTAGAGTTTATGGAAAACAAATAACTCTCATGGAAAGCTTTATTATTGGAGCTTTTTGATATTTTCATAGACGAGTTTTCATTGATCGATTTGCTCGGCTAGAAACGAGACTAGCCTTCGTCAAGTTCAAGCTGAGAACAGATCTAGAGCGTCATTTAGCACTTACAATTCCTTATTTTGCCTTGTGTTCATCATAAATATTTGTAGAAAAGACAAGAGCAAACGCGCAAGTTCAGTTAAGATTTTTCCTCTGTGTTGAAGCAAATAGAGGAAAACTATTAAGCACATGTAGTAACAGAACAACTCGTTACAGAATTGTTGCATGAGTGCTTGCTCCAACTGGATGAACGAGCAAACAAACCCAGTGCAAAAATTAAAAAGACAAAATATAAAAAAAAGATCGCTACAGTATCTAGGCATGGATTTGCTATTGTTTGATGTGAATGCACATCAAGAGTTCAATATAGCAGCTGAGGTAGTGTTTAGAGTAGTTGTTTGTAGTTGTTGTCCATGTAGTTCGAAAAAGACGAAAATATATATATATTAATGTTGTGAAATAAAATAGCAAACGTTTTTTAACTTCTTTCTGGCTGCAATGTCCACTGAGTTAAAATATTTGTATTTTCGACCATTTTATTTATACTTCAAAGAGGATGTTATTTGAAAAAATGAATAAATGTTTGTCAATGGATGGCCTGATGACCAATGCATTTTTATGCTGATGAATAACTTACAAGATCGTCACTACAAAGATGATTATACTTGTATGTACTTTGAATGTATTATCTTAATCAAAAAGATTTCAAAATGGATATGATTAACCATTATTTAGCGGGCATCTTTCGCAAGTGGGCATCAACTCCTGCCCACCAATATTTGTTGAATTCATGCATCTTAGACCATACAATGCAACTCCCTGTACTTTGGGAGAGGTGACATTTTGACCAGCAGAAAAAAGAGCATGTCAAACTTAGTAATCACTGAAATGTTTGGACTATCATCTTAAAAATTGAAGCAATGGTAAATTTTGAAAGCAATCTGCCCCCAGTGAAAATCCCCATACGTTCTTTGTAAAAATCCTAGTGCTTCTAAGATTCACGAGTTTTTCAATTTTTAAGATCATTATCCAAAACTTTCAGTGATCGTTAAGTTTGACATGCTCTTACCATTCTGGCACTTATAGAGCCCTAACATTAATTTTTGTGATTGACACATAACGTGTGACGCCTATTGATAGTAAACAACTAGCTAGTTGTTAATTTATATCTCCTCTAGATTTCAAAGCCCAAAACAATGACCAGTGCATGTTAATGTATCCGCATAATCTCTTCTTGCCATCCTCCAATTAGCGCTTAGATGAGAGATAAGATAAGAGAATTCTCGGATGCTGATTGGATGATTGGTCTTTCAAAAGAATGTGAATACATTATAGCTAGTGGTTCGTACTTTTGGGCTTTGAGCTGTGATATTTCGGGGGTGAAAACAGAATAATGAATAATGCTCAATTTCTTTTAGTAAGGATGCACAATAAATATGAAAAAACGAAGAAATTTAGCTTGAAAATTATCAAATATCGTTTCTACTTCTTGCGTTACATGATCACGAATAACCAAGAGATGAAATGTTCACGTCTCCAGCAATCGCACCGTTCAGGTAGAAACGCAAGCACATCTTGTAGCCAAGGCTTTCAGATAAATGAATGGATGTATATTGTTATATCACGCCCAAAAGCATTTTAATATTTTAAAACTCAATAATTGTTATGTCAAAACGCAGATGCTCTTTAAGCAAAAAGTTAGCCTGATTTAAACATTTCATAATTCTAAGTTTGTAGTTCTGAACAGTCTAGTCGTTAATAATTGTAGGACTGTTTTCAATGTCGACCGTGGACGTCGTTATAGTGAAAGTTAATTTAGTTCCTGTTTACGACACATCCGCAAGTTCAAGGCTAACTAAATATTAATTAGGGAATTCCCCTTCTCAGCAATTGCATGTCAATCCTTATAGCTTAAACCCTATTCCTAAAAAGGAAAGTATTTCACTTTTAAACAAAGAGCTTGTCTAGGTAAATAAGCTGTAAGAGTTAATAGTTTTTAGAGAGTCTAGACGGATACCAGAAGAGTCTGGTGGGATAAAAATAAGGTAAGCAGAGCAAGAAGAGCGGAATCGTCTTTTAGAACTTAATAAAGCTTGTAAATCAGTCGGTACCGTAACAAATTGGTGGAGAACCCAGTGCGAGGTTTGTTGAGTTCTTTTATTGTGATTTTCGTGGTTGCTTGGTTTTTTACTTGTTCTCTGGATTTTCCATTGCCATAAGATATTATTTACGTATTCTTATTGTTGTTTAATCGTAGTTGTATGTTATTTTCATTGTTCATATTTTATCTTATCTTTTAACACCGTAGTTAACTTGCCGTTAGTGTTACTAACTTGTGGTTTCTGCGCTTTTGTTTTGGTCGTCTCCGCGGCGCCATAGGCAAGCTCCGAAAGCATAGCGTTTTAGCATTTTAATTGTTTGTACCTTTTTGTGGTTGCTGGCTTAGTAGTCAAGCAACCATAATGCCATCACCTGTAATAGTGGTTTAACTGTAATAGGGTGAGTTCGTAACACTTAGAATAAAATACACAGCCAGATATAGCTTTCAGCGATGTACACAAGTTCCTTTTGAGTTGTGATTTGGCAGATTTCTGTAATGTTTATGGAGAATTTTCAGCGCTCTTTAATTTGTATCTAGATCCGACACTGGTCGATCGCACTGACGATTGCCTTAGTTCTACTAGTAAGCATTTTAAAGTAAAAAAAAACATTTTCTTCTAATATTCTTATATTTATTTGCATTCCTGCTAATAATTTCACTGTTAATTAGTTTTGAAACCTCGAAATGTTTACTCTTCGAGGTTTAAACAAAGGGAGCCCAAGCTCTCCGTGAGTGAACTGGGGTTTTTCAATAAAACATTTTTGACAGAAATATTCAAATAAAATTAACTTTTCGTACATGGTGTCTTTCTGCGTCCTTTAGGGATGTCTATATATCGAGTTTTGGTCATTTTTACTAACCTCAATTGAGGGGTGCTCTTTTCAAGTATTAAATTTTTGTTTTTGTCACAGTGTTGTCATGCAATGTGTGTAGAATCTCGATAGAATCCCCATTGTACCCACATGAAAGCTTGGAATTTTGATTTTGGTGCGAAGAACTTTCATTTGAGTGTGCGCTTTTACTTTCATGTTTATTTTTTATGAACTGTATTTAGCTACTTCAAATTAAATATATATGTATATGAATAGATTTGTAATCTTAACAGGTAAACCCATTCAGTAGCAAATCATTTTGAATTTAAACAATGTGATTGTGTGTTTAGTCAGGATCGAATTTAAACTTTCTCAATAGCCTTCATAGCAGACCGTCTAGGTGACTGATGGTGAGGGGGAAGGAGAGGGAAGAGGCAGGGGTAGAGAGGGTGCCTACGTAGGCTACTTTCTCGATTAATTGCTATTAGATTACTTAATTGACAATTTTCGCATTGTTCCCAGTTTACCAAATTTTCTTTTGTGTCTACTTGACTATTAGGTATGGAATCTATACATGTCTATAATCAAGGGCAGATCAAGGGGGAGGGTTTTACCCCTGGGTTAAAATACTCAAACTTCCCATACCCTAATGGAGGAGATCAAATGCTTCTATCCCTGAGAAAAGAGAATTAAATCATAAAAGGTTTTTTTTATGTTTTCAGTAGAGAAAAATGACCATTCAATTGACTACTGCATTATAAGAATAAACTCAAATCCATTACTGATGATTTCAGTTGTAAATTATTAATATTTGTCTTAAGAGCCTTGTTCCAGCAACCACATGACTTCTAAGAGGGCTTTTGTTATTATTAGCTAAGTTCGTTAACTTTTTTCAAACTGTAGACTCGAAGTAGAGCTCGAGCGGCGAAAGCCGTTTCAGCAGAAGAAGAGGTCTGTGAGTGTCCGAACGAGCCAAATAAGCCTAGCCCTGTTAAGAAATTATTACAATCTGCGCGACAGTTACTTCGTATCTCACCCGACGCCAAAAGTACTCCAGTGCAAAAATGTTATTCGTTTTCACATCTAAGCCGAGTTGCTGAAGACAACGACGCAAGTCCAACGCAGGACCCAACGTACAGTTTCATCTGCTGATGTTTTACTTAGGATAAGATCGCGCGTACCGCTCACAACGTTAGAAAAATGTCGCTTTTGCAGCAAGCAATTTACAAACAGCAATTAAATGTCCTCCACAGCCTCATCCTCCTCAACCTCCTTTCCTTGAGAATTTTGCAACTGTACCTGAAGAATTGCCTCCTCCGCCTGAAGAGTGGTTAGAAATATTAAATGAACCGCCTGAAGAGGACATTGGTCATGAGCACGTAACGATAAATCCTTTTCATGACGACGTTGTTATTCAACAAGACGAAGAGAATTTATCAGATTTTAGTGGCTCAAAGTAAAACTATATACCCCGCAGGCAACACTCTCAATTTGGTTTACTTCTCTGCCCGACTCTGGCAGCTTGAACTATGATCAACTTGTAGGCGCTCTAGAAAAACAGTTTTTGCCTCAACAGCTTCTAACTGGTGCTTAAGAAAAATTTTAATTGCATGAGAGAAAGCAAAAAGAGGGAGAACTGCTAAGTAGTTACGCTACTGATATCCGTAAGCAATGCAGTAGACTTAACCTACCTCCTTCAGAATGGCTTCATCATTTTGTCAAAGGCCTGCGCAGAGACATAAAAGAGTATGTTGCATTGCGAGAACCAGCTCCATTCGAGGCAGCAGAAAATTTTGCGAAATTGAAAATTATGTCAACATATTGTAGCAGTGTGCACCAGTTGATACGAAAAAACTATCGTAAGAAATCATCCAACAGCTGAAGGAATCTGGGTTGGTTTCAGCTAGCCTTGGCCAGATGCCAAAATCAACAGTTGCAGCAATCTCTAAGCCAAGTGAAAGTGCGATCAATGCTGGCGCGCAATTCGGGAGTATGCCTTTTTCAAGCTCAATACCTAGTAACTTAGACCCTACAATAAATGGCCTAAATTTTTCTAGCCTACCACAGCAGAATTTGCAATATGCAGCACCAAAGTGGCCAGCAATATGATTCAATGCCGTCAACAGTGACTCCTGATATTAGGCAAATAGTAAGAATGAAGGAAATTCAACAACAGTTTAGAAGTCAAGGCCAGAGTCAAAATGCAAATAGAGTTGGACAGAATCGTAGTTATTCAGGTAGTTTCGCAAGAGATAGAAGAACAATATCCGGTGTCATTATTTGTGGCTATTGTGGTAAACGAGGTCATGCTATTTAAAATTGTAGATCTTATTTTGCTCAAAATACTCAACGTCAGGATCAAAGCCAAAGAAATTTCAACCGCAATCGAAATCAAAACCAAAGTACCAGCAATCAACGACAGCAGAACCCTGCAAATCTCCCTAATCAAGACGTTCCAGTGCGTAGTATACAACATAAGCCCCAGGAAAACTAGAGGGGGCCCTCATCATAGAGCTATCTTCTAGTAATCATAGGATGGGGGCCGGTGACAATTCTATGCCTAAACGAAATCAAGAAATAAAAACGCAAATGTTTCGGCGAAAGAGTAACGCCATCAAAGAAGCCAGCCTTGTACAGAATGACAAAAACGAAGAAACAAAAGATGAAGTTTTCGCAAATTCTATAAGAGATCAGTTGTATCTTAAGTCTCTTGAAGCACAAAATTTGTTACAAAAACAGCGCGCACAAAGACAACAAATTTCACAAGAAAGTGCTATAAAGGCAAGCCTTTAGTTAGAACTACTGTACAACAAGATTCTGCAATGACGTCTACGCAGTGTCAAGTTCAAGGTAGTCGTAAGGTTCAGCCAACAATTAACAAAGAAAATCAGCAAACTGAAATTAAACAGGAAAAGGGCCAAACCGCCCCAACAAGGGTCAATCGTATCAGTGTAATTAAACTGAGTGGAAACCCAATTAATTCAACGTTAAAAGGCAAAATTGGCGATGTGGATGTTACCTTACTGGTCGATACTGGAGCGACAATGACATGTTTGAGCGACAAGATTAGCATATTGCACTTGCAAATTGTTCACAGCACGTGCACGTGCATAGCATAGAGTTCCACGCTACATGCTACATGCATCAGGAACCGGAAATACTAATCACTTCTAATATTTGTATGTTTTTAGGTTGGGGAGACATGATTTTTTTTAAAAAAAGCGCAAGCATAATATTTGGGAAATAATATCAGCTAATTAGCAGTAAACATCACCAAATAAACAAAAGAAAAGAATTGAATCTTATTTCCGGTTCCTGATGCATTTAGCGTGTAACTGTATGCTATGTAATTGCACGTGCTGTGAACAATTTGCGAGTGCAACATGCTAATTAGCGAGTCGAATGGTTGTCTCGATGCAAGTTTTGAGCTGGCGTTTGCGTCAACATCAGGTTTGAGTTTCGGGTCGTTTTAGTGCTTGTATTTGAATGAACTGCTACAATATTGCTGTGTATAGAACAAGTAATGCCCTACTTAAATGCCAAGCCAAAATAATCCTGCGTTTTTGAGATTTTCAAAAACAACTTCTGATGTACAAAGTTGCGGAGAAAATGTCTCACAAGAGACTTGGAGAGAAAAAAATATATCGTGACATCGATGAAGAGTTGAAAGTCGGCTTTTTCACGTAAGGTAAGTGTATATTTTAGCAATATTTCCAAAGTTTTCTCGTGGTGTTTTACGTACTTCGCGTATTTTTTACGCTGTCGTTATATCCAAGAATAGAAATACAGCATCTGTGGAAACTTTGGTGATTTAAAGAAAATCAAACAGATTAATCTCTTAAAATCACTTTGAAATGTCGTGCATTTGTCTGAATTTTATGCAGTTTACCGCTTGTCTGAAGCTCATCAATTTTGCGAGATATTAGAGGAAAACCATTTTTGACGATGTTCGATTTTCGCTATTTTAAAAACGTTGATCGATTTAATTATGAACTCCATCATTTAAAACTTCAATCTTATCCTCATATTTGGTGTAGAAACCAAATCCATTGGTGCGCATTAAGTTGTCCATTGCGCCAAATGAAAATGTGCGGTGCGGTCTGAAAACAACTACTTCGAGTCACCTTAAACAAAGAGCTTGTCTAGGTAAATATGCTGTAAGAGTTAATAGTTTTTAGATAATCTAGAAGATACCAGAAGAGTCTGGTGGAATAAAAATAAAGTAAGAAGAGCGGAATCGTCTTTAATATATAGTTAATATACGTTTCCTTATGTATTCACATTCTTTTGAAAGAGCAATCATCCAATCAGCATCCGAGGATTCTCTTATTTTATTTCTTACCTAAGCACTAATTGGAGGATGGCGAGACAAAAGTATGTGAATACGTTAACACTGGTCACAGTCTTGAACTTTGTGCTGCATTTTATGAACTTCACAGTCTACAGAAGTTAGGGCCTGAAGTGGTTCTCTCGGTGCCATCAAAGTTTGAAGAACGTACTAGGTAGTACGATCAATCACTCATCAGAGCAATGATTCTAATTTTCGAAAGTAACAATTTTTCAAAGCAGTACCCGTCTCCAGAAGACGCATTCGTACTTATGCGCACGAATGCGTTAACATCAGAAAAAGATAGATAGATAGATGAGTAGTTTATTGACAATTATTTGCAGCCTTTCAGCTGAGTTACACTAACTAGTGAGTACTAGTTGGTAAAGAACAAAAGAAAACATTTGGTTTATATTTACCGAATCGAAATATGGCGGCAAATTTGAATAACTATTGTTTTATACTGACTAGCCTCTCATTCATGTGAAAACGCTTTTGTGTTTCCACGTGAACACGAGGCTAGTCAGTCCAGAACAATAGTTATTCAAATTTGCCGCCATAATTCGATTCGGTCAATAGAGTCTTTCATTAACTATTAGTTTGCCAATTTGTTCCGCAAATTAAACAGAATCACTATCAGCAAAAAAGAATATTATTTTCATATGTTTATTTTTGTGTAAACACATGTCTTTCATATACTTCAAGCTTGAATTGCGTGAAAAAAGTACTTCTTAAGCTTTCCGGCTGATCGAAATTCTCTGAATAGTGTAATATAAATTTACTACTAACTGCATGTATCAGTTTGTCTATTTGTTACACGGGTTAAATAAAATCACTCTTTTCTCTAAGTAAAACATCATATTTTCATAAGTTTATTTTTGCTGATGTTTGGTACAAAGAAATTCCAGATCAGGTTAGGATTTCAAAGGATGGGGAGGTAGAGATTTGGTGGGACAGGAGCGTCGAGACAACACAGAAGATGGAACATAATTGTCTAGATGTTACTGTGTTGAATCGGGCGGCTCGTGAGTGGACCTTTGTTGATTTCTCGGTGCCTTGGGATTGCACATGTACCTATTTCATCTACTTTCAGCTTGCGTGAAAAAGTACTTCTTTATGGTTGAAATTCCCTGTTTCAGTGTATTATAAAATATTTGAGATATAACGCGCGCGCTGATTGGCTAGCTACCATGTTTAATTTATATCAGAGAACATGGCTCGCTCAAAAAAACGTCGAAAATATTTTATAAAAGCAATATAAAACTATCACTTATGTCTCTGTACCGTAATATTAACACTCTGGAAGATGTAGAGCACTCAAAAATTTCTCTTGCTCTACATCTTCCATCGTGTTTATATCACAGTACAGAATCATACGCACGCGTTGTATATTCCTTAAGTATAAATATTCAGATTTACTAGCAACTTTTTTTTTCAAATTTTTCAAATCGGGTTGTGGTTTGGTTTTATGAGAAAGGAAAACGTAATGCAGATTATGAAAGAAGCAAGAAAAACAATCTTTCGACGCATTAGAAGTCATTGCAATAGACAGAACAAATTTTGTATAGACCATATTTCGTATGGGTAGAAAAAAGCATGATGCGACTACCTGAAAGGAAGGAAGGAAGGTAATCAGCAAAGGTTTACACGGGAAAGGCTCCGCCCAATGCTTTTGAGAGAAAATGGTATCCCTTTTATATACCTTTCAGTTTATAGGAAATGGTAACTTTTTTAATTACCTTTATCAAGAAAAGGTACCGTCTTTCATAAACCCCAAGTGTGCAAGGGTTGTTTTTCACGAACCACGAGCGTTTAACGGAAGCAGAAAAAGAAGCAGCATACGCGACTCAGTGTTGTATTTCTCACCTATACCTTAGCTAGGTGTGAAAAAAGACAATAAACAGTGCATACTGAGTCTGCGTATGATCCTTCCACTTCTGCCTCCATCGCTTGTGAAAACCAGGCTTAAACAACGTATTCTTTCTCTAAAGCAACATCAAACTTTAATTTAAACAAATAACTTTATTTAAATAGTATATTTTAATCATAATGGAACCAATGATATATACTAATATCGATTAGTACTTGTATAACCTCTGAAGATATTTTTGTCTAAAAGGACCAGCATTTTCCGACCCCGCGTCTTCGATCCCAACCAGACACGAACTTACTCAGTATGTTAATTCAATGTAACGTCTTTAGGACGACGGTCACTTCTCTCCCTCTCTCTCTCTCTCTCTCTCTCTCTCTCTCTCTCTCCTAATGTAAAATTAATGGAAAACGTTCGACTTTATACTGTAAAATGTGACTCATCTGATTCCATTATTCATAAGGCAATAGTTTCACGATGTCATTGAAAACATACCAATTAGTATACCAAAGACTTATTTCCTTTAACTTAATAACTTAAACTGGATAACTTAAATTTATACTTAGCTTGAACCTAATATCTATCACCCTCCATTAAATATCAAATAATGAGCCCCTTATTTTCAATGTGTCTAATGTTGATGAGAAAGATAACTGACTAACTCTGTTAACTTAATTAATTGGTAAATCTTATTCTCCAATTATTGATTGTCTATTAAAATAAAAAGAATTCTATTACATATATTTTCCGTATCGGCATATATTTCTGAAGAGAATGTTAATTGAGTGTAGAATGTACTTTACATAGACAATTTATCATCTGGGAGGTCCTCAGGTTGTCTCACAGGTTTCCCTTTTTCAGTTCGGTTGAAATCAACCTATAAAGGTAAATAGGAAATAAATGTTATTTGTCCTAGACGTGTACGACTATATGTAAACGTGCTTCTTTAAAGTACGTCGCAAGGCCATCAACAAGCAATGATTTTGCAAAAGTTGATGTTAGAAAATTATTACTCTGGCAAAGCGTCTACAATTTAAATAATTACGTATTTACGTTTAACACGGCCGGGTGTGGCCGGATAGAAAGCTATATAGTGAAAACATTATCTTAACACTCTCTTGTCTTTTAGCTGTTGTTTTTGCATGCTATACACTAAAACAATATAGCTGTACTAGAAAATAACTTTAAAACCCAAATGCAAATGTTAGTGAATATAATGACGCAGAATCAACAACTTACCGAACCTGCAGTTAGCAAGTTTCCCACTGTGCGTCCAAAGACAATCTAAACAAGTAAAAGATGAAAACTTGTTTCACGACCAATACTGATTATACATTACATGTAACCGCCGCTTAGTTGCGGATGGCCAGGGTTTGAGCCATGGCCGGATATAGCAATATTCAGGGTCTTGAAATCATTAAGGACAACTCGCTGCCTTTAATTTGTAATTACATCTACAAAAAGTTGGATCTTAACTCTTTCTCGCGTATAAGGCTCCGTCTTTCCAAGAATAACAACACATTAGCGTTGCATTGGAGGGACGTGAAAGACACCACACCTATATTATTCAGGGAGAGCAGAGCGTCTCCCGGCGTGTGTGGTCTGCCTATTGCACGATAGGGCCCCGGCACAGTAATTTGCTTAATCTGTACCCCTGTCTTCTTAGGAAGGAAAATTAAGTCATAAAAGAAGTAAATAACTATCTGATCTGTGAAGTAGCATATTGAGACGGATAACTTACTGGAGAAGGTGATGTGGCTATAGCTGCCCTTTCCGTGAGACCAAATACAACCTGTTCAATAAACAATAAATGATGATCAGTTTTTTACATTTACTTTTCACATAATCATGTAACATTCATAAAAATCCTTTTTTCTTTTAAGAATGTATAGAAAACATTTTAAAGATTATATCGAACGTTATTTTAGATTTGAAATATCGCCACAAATCAATCAAACAACCATCCGCCTGAATGGACCGACCGACGGACTTACCCATCAAGCAAACAAGCAAACAAACAAGCAACCTACCTACCAATGCAACCTACCAACCTACTAACCTTAATACTACCAATCTACCAACCTACCAACCTACCAACCTACCAACCTACCAACCTACCAACCTACCAACCTACCAACCTACCAACCTACCAACCTACCAACCTACCAACCTACCAACCTACCTACCTACCTTACCTACCTACCTACTAACCTCGCTGCCTCTGCTCATCTATTTCTTCATAAATCACAAGTATAAGATATTTAGTCTACCGAATATGTAAAAAAATCGTATTTGAATCTATAACTTACAGGAGTACATGTTGTACTCTCATCACTACACTGGGTAACCGGATTTCCATTTTCGCTGCTCCCAAAAGTATCCTGTTGGAAAATAGAAAGAAACAACATTGGTTCTACCTCTATTTCAAGCTTTCAATCTTAAATAACATCTTATCGCTAATGAAACTTGGTACACACATTTCGCGGACGGTTAATATATCTTTTAAGATACAACTTCAATGACCCTTTTTATACTTTATAATATTATACTTTTTTATAACTATATATTATTTTGTAAGTATTATATCTTATTTTTATATAAGTATATAAATATAATATAGTTAAGTAGAGTATAGCATAGATTAATATCGTAGTAGTTTTTTATTATTATTAATAATATTTTAATGTAATTTCTCCTGAAGGATTTACCGTGGATAAATAAAGTTATCTATATATCTATCTATCTATCTATCTATCAGTCTATCTATCTATCTATCTATCTATCTATCTATCTATCTATCTATCTATCTATCTATCTATCTATACAAATTGTATCCTTAACTGAAAACACTTGGGGACATGGCAGTATGATATTAATGATTGCAGGTCAAGATCCGAATCTGACATCTGAGACCCGTTAAGTAGCTGCAAATTTTGATATACACAAATCTAAATGAAGTTGTGTGATGTAATTTCTTGGAACATAAGATATGAGTTTTTGGGTTCGATTTGTTTGTTTGTTTGTTTGTTTGTTTGTTTGTTTGTTTGTTTGTTTGTTTGTTTGTTTGTTTGTTTGTTTGTTTGTTTGGTTGTTTGTTTGGTTGGTTGGTTGGTTGGTTGGTTGGTTGGTTGGTTGGTTGGTTGGTTGTTTTGTTGGTTGGTTGTTTGGTTGGTTGTTTGGTTTGTTGTTTGGTTGTTTGGTTGTTTGGTTGTTTGGTTGTTTGTTTGGTTGTTTGGTTGTTTGTTTGGTTGTTTGGTTGTTTGTTTGGTTGGGTGGTTGTTTTGTTGATTGGTTGGTTGGTTGGTTGGTAGTTTGGTTGTTTGCGTGAAGACCCCACAACAATATTTAGGGAGAGCATAAAGAGCGTGGAACTCCCAGCGTGTGTTGTCTGCCTATTACACCCATAAGGCCAACAGAAAGTTACTTAATCTGTGCCCCTGTCTTCTTAGGAAGCTAATTACGTGTCCTAAAATTAAAGAAGTAAATAGATATCTGATCGAGACGGATAACTTACTGGAGAAGGTGATGTGGCTATAGTTGCCCTTTCCGTGAGACCAAATACAACCTGTTTAATAAACAATAAATGATGATCAGTTTTTTACATTTACAAAATCATGCAACATTCATAAAAATCATTTTTTCTTTTAAGAATGCATATAAAACATTTTAAAGATTATATCGAACGTTATTTTAGATTTGAAATATCGCCACAAATCAATCAAACAACCATCCGCCTGAATGGACCGACCGACGGACTTACCCATCAAGCAAGCAAGCAGCAAGCAAGCAAGCAATCTGAAGCAACCAACCTACCAATGTAACCTACCAAACTACTAACCTCAAACCTACCAACCTACCAATGTAACCCACCTATCTATCTACCTACCTACCTACCTACCTACCTACCTACTCACTTACCTACCTACATACGTACCTACCTACCAACCCACCTATCTACCAACTTACCTACCTACCAACCAACCTACCTACCTTACCTACCAACCTCGCTGCCGCTGCTCATCTATTTCTTCATAAATCACAAGTTTAAGATTTTTAGGCTACCGAATATGTAAAAAATCGTATTTGAATCTATAACTTACAGGAGTACATGTTGTACTCTCATCACTACACTGGGAAACTGGATTTCCATTTTCGCTGCTCCCAAAATTATCCTGTTGGAAAATGGAAAGAAACAACATTGGTTCTACCTCTATTTCAAGCTTTTAATCTTACATAACATCTTATCGCTAATGAAACTTGGTAAACGCATTTCGCGGACGGTTATATCTTTTGAGACACAACTACAATAACCCTATAACTACAAAAACCCAGTTATCCCAAAGTCTGCAGTTAAAGTGTTACTAAAATGTTTACAAAATCCTACTTACTCCAGTATTTGGTATCTCATGCACTGTTTGAGTGGACGGAAACGTTCCTTGGCCAAACATGCCCTGTTGATACCGAAAGGAAAGCAATTTGCCAGTTATCCCAAAATTTGCAGTTAAAAATGAATACTGTTTCTGAGAGAAATTCACTTACCCCTGCGTTTGGTATCCCATGCACTGGTTGAGTGGAGGGAAACGTTCCTTGGCCAAACATGCTCTGTTGATACCGAAAGGAAAGCAATTTGCCAGTTATCCCAAAGTCTGCAGTTAAAGTGTTACTAATATTTACAAAATTCTACTTACTCCAGTATTTGGCGTCGTATGTACTGGTTGAGTGGAGGGAAAAGTTCCTTGGCCAAAGATTTGTTTCTGCTCTGTAATAGATTGTATGTATAGTTCATATACAGCCATCGTATTTCTTAATTAAGTTTTGGACCTATACCCTTGCTCTTTTCGTTTTTGTCCGACCAATTGCAAATACGTAATACGTATACGTTTAACACAAAATCCACAAATACACATACAAAAAGCGGACTAAAACAAATCGACAGCAAAATTCTCAGTCTCAGGTTATAAAATCCCCCTCTGATGCAGTGCGATCTTTATAAATTTAGAAACAGATACTAGAAGAAATGAACTGCGTATCTGAAACTTTGAAAGAAGTAGGAAAATATGAACTTCAAAATGCCTAGAAAGTTTCAATTTTTTAAATGCTGGATAAAATATCATCCGAATATTCCTGTTGAGAATTGTGTGCTAGTTAAAATATGGAGAAATACGTACAAAGAAAGACGGGAATCTTACCTTTCAGAAGTTCACTTCGTCGTCGTGCTGAGTACTACAAATGACACTGGCACACGAGATGCGTGCAAGGCAAACACTATTGATTTCGTAGTTGGTTTAAAATTTACCTCATATTGGTAGTATTTCTGTCATGATCTCCATCTCTACGGTTTTAGAGTTGTAATTCCGCCCATGTTTGCTTCAATCATTTCTTGAGCAAACTAAAAATGAAAGAAAAACAAACAAAAAGTCGTCTTTAAAAAGTGCGCCTTCTTGTAGTACACAAAGCTTTAATGCATGCCTTGCAAGAAATTAACAATCCGATTGTGGTGTTTCCGATGAAAGCGCACATACAGTGACATATACCAAAATTATACGTTTCTTACCAGAGAATATATTACAATAACAAAACCTTTCCGCAAGCTCGGCTCCATTTTTACGGTGATCAACTTTGAAGTTTTTGTTCACCTGAGAAAACATATAGTGTTACTGTCAGACATTACAATCAAACGTTCGTCGTCAACAAAAAATGTTACTTCATACCTTTTGGAATTCAAGCATCGATGTTGCCCCTAATACATTGTTGCCGATTTCCATCTTGTCTTCATGATATGAAATTCTTGGTAAGTAATGCCATTTTCTAAAGATACAAAACTAAATTCCAAGAAAAGTTTGACAAACTTACAAAACAAAAACAAATTTCAATAAATGAGTTGACGAATGATACTTACGAAATAAATCAACGAAGCCAAAAAACGTCTGATATATCTGCGATTGTTCTAGTTATTTTCTCCCTACATGACGTCATTTTTATCATGATAGGTGAAAATTGTCCTCAAAAGATGAAATATAATTCAGGCATCGTTCATTGTTGAACACATACTGCCGGCTGCACTAAAAGAATGTCTCGATATAAATTTGTACCTCAGAAAATTCTTTCAGAAGACGTCACAGGGGTAATAACACATCGCTTCATTGGTCCTTCACAAAAAGTAGAATTTTGTTTTGTTAAGATATTACAGCCCGATCTTTTGTTCATACGCCACATAATAATAATATTAAGCTATAAATTATGCATGCTTTGGAGGAGGAAGTGGAGATCTTGCATTCATTTATTTACATCCAAATTTCATATTTTGATCTTGAATACTTTCATATTTTCATCTTCAATACCTTCACGGTTTGCACTGATGAATGCTGCAGTCAGCTCAGACGACGTTAGGATTCGCACAAAACGATTGAGTAACATTTGATGCAGTTATATGTCGCTATCAAAAAGTTTTGTGAACTTCTTTTTAAATAATTAAACGGAAATTCCACATAGTCATATTCTGTTTGAGATGTTTGACAAGCAGTGAATGAGTTCAGTACTACCAAAACAATACCAATAACTGCATTTGTCATTGGTCACAGTTTGACCTTGGACTGAATTTGTTTTTAGTTTTAGCTCGTACCTCATGCATACCAAACTATTGCAGACTGTTGTAAAATAAACTATTCGTTATTTTTTTTAATTCTTTTCAGGCTCTTACCAAAGAAAACTGAAAGTGTTTCGCTAGCAACAAAAAATATAGGTCTTATATAGGTCATTTTTATCCTTCAGAAAAAGCGATCGACGAGTAATATGGTATACTTATAATTATGTAATTACACAATGAATTGCTTTCTTTTGCGAATGCATGGGATCACATATTGCAGTTACCAAGGTATATCTGACGAAGAGATCTTTTTCATTGCCTCACGACACTTTTTCTTTCAAGTTTTCCTGACGTCTCTCAAATCGAATTCGGCCTTCCTGCGACCAAGTATTGCCATTTCTTTTCACGAAATGCTTTTAATAATTGTAATGATAAAGATAAAGGCAAAAATCTACTCACATCTAAGTCTCTTAATAGGAGAAGATTTTGAAAATCGAGCGGTTGTATTGTTTATGCTTTTGTCCAATTGCAATCTACCGGAAGTCGGGCGGTAATGTAACGAACTCCAAGAGCGTTGTTGTGTTATCAGTGCACAGGTAGCCCAAGGCTAGGTGCCATATGATGCTACCGTTGAGAAAAGACTGAATCGAAAATTATAATAAACATATTAGAGTGTAAGAATAAAAGGAAAATATAACGTGGACAATCAGAATGTTTAATTGGCCGACGTTTTACACAATTTTGATATCTCGCTATTCTACATTATGATATGACACAACGGTAGGTTGGTCTTCCTGTGGTAAGTGCAGTGCAAGTGATCACATTACACATCGGAGAAAATTGCCCACACATTTGGAACATTTGCTCTTTTCGGTCCCAGCCTCTCTCTTTTTGAGCAATTCCTACACAAAGTAGCTCAAAACCTGCTCAAAATGTAACAATAACACTAAAGAGCGTGCAAGTAATGTTTTACGTCTATTATTATTATTATCTACTTTTCTTTAGCTTTTCGAGACTGCGAGTCTTTAGATGCCTTAAGAGGCGAATGTATAGCCAACGGATAGAATGAGCTCATAAAATCAGCGAAAATACGGTTCTAAATTTTTCAAATCCACTTTTTGATTTTTGACAAGTTCTGTTATATTTCAAAGAGAGCCGATTTTCTAGCTTGACCCCGGTTAAGTCACGCATTTTCTCTTGTAAACTGAACCATCCAATTGTGTGCATTCAACTTGAAAAATACGGTTATTTTTTACAATAAAATTCGATCAAAACCATAAAATACAGTCTTTGAATAATTGAATTAACTACATCTACTTTTTGTTTTTGCTTAGATGGCTATTATTTTGAGAAAAGATCCAAAAACCGTGTTTTGGAGACCTTATTTGTATGGGCTCATGTGGGGGGCATGAGCATGAAATCGTATAGCTGACTATTTGTTAACAGATTTTCTCCGATGAGCCTTGCGAGTTTTTGAAATCTTGAATTTATATTATTTCTTGGTGAACCTGTCTTCAAAAGAAGGGAAATTATCAGGCAGTACATCAGAGGTATCAGGAGTTGACTGGAGTTTCTTTTTTACCGCTCAACGATCCAACGAACAGTTTACTACGATTGTTCACCGCTGTACCGCCTGTACCAGCCAACGCCGTCGCAACAGTTGTTATTGATTAACTGATAAATTGAACTAAGTCGCCTCTTTACACCAAAAGGGTAAAACTCGGGGGAACTCGCCAAAATATTTTATTGCCAAAAAGTTACCTTAAGGTACTTTACATTGAGCTTAGTATCCGTAATTTCATTGGGCGACATCCGACAGACAGCTGTAGTCTCATGAACTCTTGGCTTACCTGTAGCTATCCTGCGTAGCAGGCATTCCTCTGTTGGGATTTGGGAGGCAAGGGACTCCTCCAGTCCCTCGCCCCCGTTTTCACACAAAAGAACGGCTGCTACGCAGGTTAACATGTATCAAGAAGGGGAGATTGCGAAGGAGGAAAAGAAGGGCGAGGGGTAAATCCCACCTCGCTCTCTTGCCATCTATTAACACAGAATACCCAAAGAGGGTGTTGCCTATATAGTACTAGTGGAGGCATTTGCTCAAAAAAAAATTTTTTTATTTGAAAGAAAACGCCTATTTTTTCTAAAAAAGAACACAGTTTTTTCCACAGATATTATCAAACAAGTTCGTTTTCACGTCACCGAATTACTATTTGCTGCGTTTTTAAATAGAAATTAATTATGAAATACAATGGAACATCTTTAAAGCGGACACCAAAGGGCGGAGGAAAAGTGTCCGTAGTATAGAGGTGTCCGTCTTTTAGCTAGAAGTTCCATTATTTCATTCATAAAGAAATGTATGGAGATTCTACAAGCTGTTTGGACATAGAGAACGGTCTGTTTAGAGAGGTGTTCGTATTATGGAGGTGTTCGTATTATGGAGGTGTTCGTTAGCAAAACAAGTTTAACTGTACTGAGTATCACCACTTGAAGCAGTGAAGGGGATATTTGTTTTTGACGGACACGAGAAGAAATACATTTAAAGTACGTCTAACCAACTATCTCTTTTTAAATAATGTCTTTGTTGATCGAGCCTTCTGCCTGCGTATGGTCTTCGACTTTTCAAGTCTGCTAAAACAGCAGCACTTTATCCTCTTCGACAAGATTTACAGCAGTTGTTTACCATCCATACTCGATTCTTCTTACATTCACCTAGCTTGGCCCATCTTGTACACTTTTTGTTTTTATCGTTACATGGACGCTCTGAAGCCAAAAGAAAACACAGTTAAACGAACGCAATGGCTTACCAGGGAAGTGGGTGGCTAGCCACTCCCCACCTTGCAGTATAATTGTTAGGAAAATTAAACCTTCTTCCAAACAAATTGTAATATTGCCATGTAATCTTTTTGGGAGGTCACCTTCCCCGGTTCAAAAGTCCTGGATCAGCCCTTGTGACGATCTGTGAGCCACGCTAGAGGTTAAGCTTTTCCATTTGCAGACATTGATCACAACAACTCAAATGCCTCCATCGTCTTCTAATACTTAATCGCTTTAAATCAATCCAAATCTCGGTCTATTAAATTTAACGCTCACCGTATCCAACTTTTTGGCACGATTTACAGCAGTTTTTCTTCATCCATCCACGATTTTTCTTGCATTCGCCGTCCTTGGCCCATTTTGGACACTTCTTTTTGTCTGTATCAGGACAAGCTTTAGCTGTAACGGTGATAAACAACAGAAGCTTAATAGATATTGATTTAATCTGATAGACCAGTTCTTATCAAATATGACAATACAATGTAATAGATTTCATTGTGAAATCTGATAGATATCTTATTTAATAGTTAATGGATATTTTAATTTAATCTACTTGTTAGTATTTCCATTACCATTAATAATTCAAGTTTTAACTTAAAAGTTTTCGTTAATTACCAGCAGTTACTTTGCTTGGCCTTACTTTCATTCTTTTTGTCAACATTCAGCTGAAATGTGGACGACGAAATCGGGGGGGGGGGGGGGACTAAAGTGATCCTTTCCCCTCCTCGCTGAGATTATGAAAAAGTAACTTCTTCTTAAAGTATGGTACATTTTGAGAAATATTAGATTACGACTGCGCTAATAGTACTAGGACATTGTTAAATCTCTCGCGCGCACTTTTTCAAACTTTTTGTTGCAAATTGAAAATAAAATCATCATCCTTCGCATGTTCTAAATCTGCACACAGCACGCGCGCGCGTGTTTTCTTCCGCGTTCTTCATACATGATGATGCTGAGTGATAACATTGATTCGTTGATCATTCTTATACCGATTCTACAAGACACGCAGCAATTTTTTCCCATCCAAACAGGATTCTTGTCACACTCGTCTTTGTCAGCCCAATCAGGACACTTGTCTTTGTACTTAGGTGTGTCTACACACTTGACAGCTGAAACAAAAACATGTTTTGTCGTGAGCTCCCTGAAAGTTTCGTAAGAAAGTGTCAGCTTTCAGACACTGGTTAATATTTAACGCTACAATTAAAGGAAACAACAAGAGAGAAAAGGACAAGAGGGAATGCTATACATATATAGTCAACAAGGATGCGATTTTGAATTCTTTTTGTTTTCCTGAGTTTCGTTTGCGTTTTGTCAGTTGCATTTTGTTTCGTTTCGTTTTGTTTTGCTCTTTCTTTTCTTTTCTATAACTGATGTGCACCAATCATATGTCGACAAAACTGGTGTCTCCAAACACGCAAACTGCAAAGGACGCATTTCCATCGCATTTGGGCATAAAACCCAAAAACAGACTTTGGAGTGCTCCAGGGATCCATTCTGAGCCAAATACTTTCATACGTTTACATATACAGCTTTTCCTGCAGAATTTCTTCATATACTTTGGTCTTTTGGAACACTCTCCTTCGTAGGCCCACTGTTTGCATTTGAGCTTGATATCGATGCATGGAGGAATTGTGGGCTTTGCTGAAAACAATTAAAAGAACAGTATATATAGGTCTACTGCAAACGTCATTACAAGCTACATACACTGGGTCCACTATTGCCAACGACTGTTAGTCTTCAAGGAAGTTGCTTTATCCCTACCACAGTCACGGTCAATTTCTCGCTTTCTAATTGGCCGAGAACTGTTGTCGAATAAGAGTCTATGCCATTGATTTACGTCATCGTTTTGATTTTGCCAGCGATTAATTAATTGGTACGCGGACGTTACGCATATATTCTTACGCCCCGACCAAGCGAGACCCAAGTCAACGTAAGTTTCGACTTGCGACTTGCTCGTCTCGTTTGATCATCGCTCCATGCAAGTTGCGTTTTTGCGTCCTCTCTCTCACGTCTCGTTGCGTTCGCTAAATCAGTCCAATCTCTTTATCACGGCGATCCATCATCGAGGTCTTCATCTTGCCAGAGCGTTCGTTGAGGCTTTTTGCACGTTCAAAAATTTCAATAATAACAGCGCGCTCATTGAAAAACCTACGCTTGACGTATGTGCGATTGTTGTTTTGGGCTGCGAATTGCGACTATTTTTAGATCCCTGTTGTTAAATCTCCACCTCCCTAATGAACAATTTTCCAGTGCTTCCTCTCATACACTAAGCTATAAACTGATTGCATGAGGAGCAAGAACATGGAGATCATGACGAACTCTAAAACGCTTGCTTAGAATGCCGTGGAACAGAGCAAATCCAGACCCTTCTTTGGTAAAGAGAATTGGGTATCACTTACGAGTGGGCATAGAGGGACAATTTGGACTTATGTAGATGTCATCCAGGGCAATGGTTCCTTGCTTCTCTAAGCCATTACCAGATCCTTCAAAGGATATCTATAGAAGAACAAAAGCATCGAAAGTCAGTGACGATAGCTAGAATTTTTCCGAGATGCGCACAACAATTCTGAATACATATATACCCCTCCAAACCCGATAGTCCCAAAACATGTAAGTTTCACAAATCTCTTTAATCCTGTGTTCTGCTCTCCACTATCACTTTCTCTACTGTTTTCGACTCTTTTGTTTTGATTTTTAATTTCTAGCATCCGAGGTACGCAAATTTATACGAACATGGCCAAGTCCAACAACTACAGGTCACCAAACTTGGACAGCTTTGAAAAATCCGTTCCTTTGCTAATTACTCCCCTCCGCAATTCGAGAACGAGGCGGAGTGATAAAACAGCCATTTCCTCAGACTATATATTATCAATAGTCCATAATACTAAGACGGCGAAACTGGTACTGATGTCTGCGCGATGTGCTTGGCGCTTAAGGCTATTTTTAGTAACAGGGAGTTGATGCTATCGCGCGCGCAAACAGTGAGATTTGATTGCGGGAAGAGAAATGGTTCGTATCTTCGCGCGCGCGCGTAAAAAAACATAGTTATGGTCTCATGATGTTATCCCACTGCTGGGTTGAAAATCCTATCTTCCCATGCAACCACCAATTCACAAATTCGACGAAATTATTCCATACCTCAAAGTTTTTATCTTTCACGTTAATAAACGCAACTCCATGATGCCACTCCCTGTCCTTCGAGCCTCTGGCAGTAAAGACTGGCCACGTTCGTCTGTCGTTTCTCATTTTGATCTTTATAACTACTGACAGAGTTCCAACTGATGGCCCATCCATGCAGTAATAGAATGTAAGACAGAAAGGATTTCCCCATCCGAACGTATTGACAAGTCGAGCTTTTTGTCCCTTGTACCTTGCACCCCAGTATGTAGATAGGTAAAGCCATTTGCCTTGAACATAAATAGAAGAGATTTTAAAAACTCCGTAAATCAATCAGTGAAGGAATCACAGAGAAATGGTTTTATGGCTACAGAAATAGACTACATCGAGCGAGCATCAATAGGTATATTCTTAGGCTAACTTGTTCTTATCCTTTCCTCCACTAACATTAGGGCTATTATACGACCGAAAATACAGACACGTCTTATCAAAGACGCCAGTTATCTAAGGCGCGAAACTCTCCGTATAAACAGCACTTTTAGTCTAAGACGCACTTCATTTGAGTCTTATCTAGGAACAGCTCAGAACACCGTTCCTCAATAAGGCGCGTCTTAGACTAAAAGTGCTGTTCATACGGAGAACCTCGCGCCTTAGATAACTGGCGCCTTAGTAAGACGAGTCTTTATTTTCGCTCTTGAAATTCAATCCCCCCAATCCTACGTGGTCCTGATTCCTAACCCAATCATGCCCAGTCTCACTCTTCCCAAGAGAGCCAAGCTCATCGCGCCAATACACAAGCCCAAAAACACCGACAATTTTACGTACCTTTTCCAGTCGTGTGGTCACCCTTAGGACCGGGATTTCGGTAGAAATCTTCTACTTTCCATTTGAAGTAACCATGTCCCTTGGATTGCCATGAACCAGTATTGCCATCGAACTGTGTCTCGTAATATCCTGTGTTGATATCAGAGTTGAAAATGAAACTTAAATGATAATAGAAAGAAAAGGAACAACATGCGATTGATAAAGCCACTGTTTAATAAAAGGTGGTGCTGTAGACAGACAGACAGACAGACAGACAGAAGTTTTTATTTGGTATAATCAGTATACATCGAAACTATTTTAAAAGTTCAGTCTACTAATTTTGGTGTGCTCTTTTCATAAACTTTATTTTTGTTTTCTTCGCAGGCATCACTGTGGGCTTTCTCTGTTATTGGGCTTCCTGTTTAAGAGGAGTGGATAAGGGAGGATGAAGAGAGAAGGGGGGAGACAGTGAGGATAACTCGTCCTCT